>CM032232.1:670000-782500 GCA_019009955.1 Riptortus pedestris
ACGCTCTAGCGTTCGTAATTTTGGTTTGGTCGTTACCAAACTTGACATTTAAGCGTTTTATGTAAAACTAATAATGGAGCTCCTTAATGGCTTAAATCTAAATCCGACCTGTAGGGGGGGGGGGATTTTGAAAATTCTTAGTATCTCCGCTATTGTGCGTTGGATCGAAAATAAATATAGAATCAATCTTATTGCATGTTATGTTCTATAAATATTAGTATGTAGGTTTTTTTTCCACAATCATGATTGTTAACCGAGATATTTTCATTTTTTAGTTTTTCTCCTTCAGTAAACCCCTTCTCATGTCATATTAACAATAAGCTGCTATATTATGGAGCACTTATTTCAAGCCTAAATACCAAATATTGTTCTCATTCAACTTTTACGTTTTGAGATAAATGCAAATGCGTGGGAAATCTGCTTAGTTAACGCAGCCCCTGCGTGACAGACTTTATCCTTGTATGAACTACGCTGGTCGATTCTTGTACTAACTCTTCAGGTTTTTTCTCCTTTTTTTTCCAAATTTATGCTTTGGGTATATTTATTTTGGTTGTTAAAGTCATGACCGTAGGGATATATGGTGGATAATATATTGTAATGGGGTAGGATCTGCTAGCTAATATATCAGGGTGATATTTTATTCGGGTAGCTACCCTAAGTATATCTATGGAGAAATGACAACTTGTCTGCTTCAAATAAGAAGGGTCCACATTTAACCACCTCTTTTACATATACTCCATCCTCTCCTTTGCTCTAGGACTTTATCATCAGCAGTCTCGTTTCTTTTGCTCACCATTTCATATTCCAAGTCCTCATGTTTTATATTTTTCATATCTTTTTAACAAATTACTCTTAAGGGAAATCAGCTGTTGAGGTTGTACTCATGAGGTGATTTTCTAAAATTTTCCTCAAATGTCCATATTGAGTTGACGAAAATGAGGTCCATTCGGAATTATATATATATATATATATATATATATATATATATATATATATATATATATATATATATATATACTCAACCGCAAAAAAAAAAACCGGACACTTAGATTTAGTGTTATAATTTTGTTAAATACTTAATATATAAGTATATTAATCTTTTTAATTAAAATAATTGGTTAATCTATAGGTTATTTAAACAAAATCTGCAAAAGTGAATAATTTTTTATTGATTATTTACAAAAATAAATACAAAATAAAAAAAAGAAAAAGATAAATAACACGTTTAAAAAAAAAAAATTAAGTTAATATTTTTTACAGAAATATTAAATATGCGAAAAAGCTACTTACAGTTTAGAATAGATCAACTTCACGACAAATAAATCTTAAAAAAATAAATTAATTTTATTGTTTACTAATCCTGAAGGTTTTAGTTCAATGGACTTAGACAATTAAATCTAATAACTATTGCTGAACATAAAGAAAAATTTCTGAAAATTAGCTTTTAATAATAACAAAAATTGAGTATATATATATATATAGCGGTCGCTATTTTTGTTTTATCGTTGCCAAACTGGAAATATAAGCGTTTTATATTAAAAGAAAGTTAAAGTTCGTTAACGGCTGAAATTGAACTGGGGGAGGGTGGTTAGAGGCGGGTAATTTCAAAAAATCGAAATATCTTCGTTATTATATGTCGGATCGAAATACATATCTTGTTGCAAATTTAATTTCCTATCAATGTTCTTATATACGTATTTTCTCTTTCATGAATATAAACAGAAGTATTTTGATTTTTTAGTTTTCAGCCTGCAGTAAACCCCCACTCCTACTCATGTCATACTAACAATATGCTGTTATATCATCAACTATTTTCTTCTAAGCTTAAATACCAAATATTGTTTTCTTTGACCTTTTACAGTATAAGGTACATGTCTATACCATACTCGATATTTAACTGTTTCATTCAACACTAAAGATCATAGTTCGAAATATCTCCGTTACTATACTTCGGATCAAAATATTGTATAGAACCAATCTTGTTGCAAATTAAATGTACTATAAGTATTGTTATATACATTTAATCTCTACGTTTACGTTTCAGGTGCTTTCCGTCTGGAGGTTTCTTATTATTGTTTGTATTTATTCACTTGATGTTGACGGAGCTATCGTGTTACCAGTATTTAGATTTATATATTGTTAAACATCTATGTATTTGCCTAAGCTGCTCCAAGATTTTTGCATAAAAATTTTATTTACCCAGTACATGAAAGGAAGCGGTTTAACCATGTCCGAGAGTTTCTATACTGCTGTCTCTCTAAAATAAATTGAAATACACGACCCTACTTCAATACAAAAGGTGCTGTAGTTTAGCATGGTGTAAGTCCTTCAGTGGACTAGGTGTTAACATAGAACACAACAAACATATCCGACAACTTCAGCTTCTTCTCTTAACTCCAAGGTTTTCACTATCTCACCTCTCTAAAGGTGTATATTTAACAACTTTATATTTGCACATTCGGGGCTCAGGTTAGCCATGTGAGTTAAAGCGTTGTCTTTAATCTCACATGGTAAACCTGGAGTGGCAGTTCGATTCTTGCCTGGGCAAAGGAAATTATTTAGTGACGAAATTCATTAAATAACAACCTAAGTCCACCCTGGCTAGAAAAGAGTGGTAACCTGTAGATTACCCGTCCCGATTAACTTGAGTTTCAAAAAGTGGACGTTAATAAATAGTAATAATATTAGCACATTCCTTCTAACTCAATGCCTTGTTATTACAATCACTTTCAACCGAAATTTACCTATCATCGCAAGATACGGCTGAAATTTTTTTTCTGTAATTATAAAGTTCTATAGCGCTTTAGGTTGGCCGTGGCAGGTGCGTTTTGATCCAACCAAATGTTGCACAGCACCAAGAAGCCTTATACAAAAAATTGCGCGTAAAACCACATTTGTGCAGATACACGGCCCGCTTCTGCAGTTTCTAATACATTACTAAAGATAGTACTGCCATTAAAAGTACTAATTATTAATAAGTTATTCCATGGAGGATTTCTCCTTAATAAAAATTTGATTTTGACATCACATCACCAGGAGTACAAGGAACGCACCCCTGCTAAGTTAAATGAATAAAGTTCCACTTCATTTCAAATTTGACTATGCTATACAGCATCACCTTTCCAATTCCAAAAAAAAATTGAAAGAACAAAATATTTTTGAGACAAACGATCCCTAGCAAATTTTTTGTACCTCAAATTCAATGCATACAGAGAAATGCGCAATTTTTTTTTTACCAAAACAAGAGGTGGACAACTAGATTGTACGGTCTTTGTATTTTTAACTGAGTCATTGTTATTATTGGTTTACGAAGTGACAACTAAACCCGAGCCGCGATACTTGCATTAGTCTTTTTGTTATCTCGGAATAATGCGCCATAATGGAAGAATAGATGCTATTGATAAAACTTTGAACAATTGCAATTGGATAAGATAAATTGGTTTTTGGCTGTGTATCAGTTTTATTGTAGATTTACATGGTTGATTGCTAATGCCTCTTGCAAATGGGGCAATAAATGCCGGGAATAAGTCAGTCGTAACGTTAAGTAAACCGTCTCGAGGAGTATCAGGGCCGGAGCAGAATGGAGGGAGTTGGAAGAGGCGATAAAACCTACCATTAAATGAAGTACCCCCCAATTGAGCCTGTAGACAATCAAATTAACAATATAACTTACAACAGGAGAGAGCTCTAAACCAAAAGTGCCATTAAACTTTGTGTGTCCTTGGGGGGGTGGGAGAAGAAGACCTCAGCTGAGCCTTAACGATTATTAAAGTCTAGATGGTCGGCAGATTCCTTTGTATTTGGGGAGAGCAATTTTATTGCTTGGGTTATCCTGATCGCGGCCAGTGGTCTCTTAGCATTGCACAACCACTTTATCTTACAAACTACAATTACAATGGATTTACAACCCTTTATCCTACCACAAGCCTTTTGACCGCCGCCCATTTACAACTAGTCTAATTGAATTGCCTTGACTTTTTCCAACGCTCTTACAATATTTAGGTTCTATGTGAATTTTCTTTGGTTGTCCAGATTACAAAAATTGAACTTAACCACAAATGAGGACATTGTGTACGCCACATGAGTATGGAAACTGAACCGGGGTAACCCCTCCCGAGCTCTCAGTGTTCCTCGAGGCACAATGAGATGAAAGGGAATCCAACAGATCCAGAAGGCCCTCAGTAAGAGGCGGTAATTATCATCTGTGGCCGAAGGGGTGGAGAACCCCCTCCTTTAATCATTTCTGACACCTCTGTCTATGAGTTGAAACGACGACTACTACGTTTGTGAGTGGCGGTAGCAAAGCGGATCCAGCCATCAGCTTCTGACCAAACAGATAGTTGGCGATGGCTAACCCCGTACTACTAGTATGGTCTAAACCTTTATGAAGCATAGACTGGTCCATGAGGTTACCACCTAGTCCACGATGGCACTGGACTCCACCGGCATATCCTGAAGGGGTGGTTCCGATATCACACCCAACTCCTCAATGTACCAGCTGGCATCTACGTTGGAAGGCACTTACTCTATATACCTAGACCATATGTCCGCGCATTCTTTTTCTCGCTATGCCAACATCTTGCGGATAACTGCCAAATCATGTGATCAGACCCCGGGACGACAAATGAGGACAAGCTTCACATGAAATCAAGCACGTTAAAAATAACACATTTACAGTCTCCATTAAGTTATTTCGAATTCCAGGTAATTTCGCAGTAGGCCAAGGCTACTTAAAATAAGAATTTATTTAGACGCTTTTCGAAGTTGCATGAACGGTAGAAACACGGTTCAAATGTTTGTTTCTTATTTATTTACGGGGTTCAGGTTGGCCGTGTGGGTTAAGTTGTTGGTCTTAATCTCATATGGTGGACCTAGAATGGCGGGTTCCATTTCCGCCCTGGGCTGTGGAAATTTGTTTAGTGACGGACTTACTAAATAAATTCCTTAGTCCCACCGTGGCTAGAATAGGGTGGTTCCCTGTAGATAACCCGTCCCAATCAGCCAAAGAAGCATAAAACGGACGCAAATAAATAACTATTAAAAAAAAAAAAGAAATATTTACATCCACTTTTTGCTACTTCGGCTAAATGAGACTGGCTATCTACTGGTTACCACCCTTTTCTAACCAGGATGGGACTAAGGATTTTATTTAATGAGTTCGTCACTAAATAAATTCCTTTTGCCCAGGCGAGATCAAACTTGCCTCTCTAAGGACTACCATTTTTATTCTCCTCATAGTAACCCTATGAGGAGTTAATTATTCCAATACATGTTCCTTTGCCACATGGCATATTACATGTATGATTACGTTTAAATACATTTTTATTTTACAATATAAACAAGTTTATCAACCATATAATCAAATACAATATTAAAAAAAATAATAAAATAAAATATTAAAATAAGTAAAATATTAAAAATAAAATTCATAAATGAAAAATAAAAAATAAATAAAATAAAAACAAAAAAAAATAAATTAAAGTTGAACTCAACTGATGTTTAGTTTGCGAGTCTATGTTAGGTAAATATATTGAATTATAATTCCCATTCCTCACAATCAACTTTACATTCTAATGTATTTTTGCTACATCCATATCTATACTTTTGATAAACTTTATAAGTTCTTTGTTATATTCATTAAATAGTATTATTAAGGACTACCATGAAAACTAACGCCTGAAGTCACTGGCGAACCTGAACCCCTATGTTTCAAATAAAATATTACAATACTCTTATAATTAGAACTTTTGTTTTTTGGACTACTCCGCAAAACTATTACGCTTTGCTGAAACCTGGATTTTTTAAGCAACTTCTCAGTACAACTTTGGACGGGGTTGAAATGGTACTGTTGTATCGTCGAAAACACAAAGCCTCATGTACTCCAGTAACGACGCCATCTATCGACAGACTTGACAGCTATTATGATAATGGTTGTCAACCTACTATTGCATTAGACTAAGGATTGCCTACTGCTAATGTATTTGTATTGTCTACTATATATGTGATATGGGATTAGTATTGTGGCTGTGGGGCGGGTGATGTGCCGTATTGACCGGCCTGGGTTAGCGGTGCTTGGGTTCGTTTCTCTGGCCCCCTCAACAATATGGAGGAGTCTGTAGCTCATTGTTTAATGTATATCTGCCTCTTGAGGATATTACAAATATATACAAACAGAATTGTAACTGTTATAGATATTTTTGTTCTAATAGCTAAGGTATCTGGGCTTTGCTCGGGATATCTCTAAACTAAATGTAGTATTTACAGGCTACACCTGGTCTCGTGAACAGGTAACCATGATTTTCACGGGTCCGAACAACGGTATAAGAGGGGGTGTAAAAAGGGCATGCCACAGTTTCCCATTGCCTTCTGCATCAGACCATCCAGCAATAAAGGGACCATGAGGAAATTTCCATTTACTCCAGTAAAGGCATGAGTGGAGAAAATTCTATTCAAGGGCAGAGTTGTTAGATAGCCATCCCTCGGTAGCCTGTAGCCTGCATCAGCTGACTAATGATAGACTATTAGCCAGTATCAGTATGCAGGCTGCAACTATTCAAGGGCAGAGTTGTTAGATAGCCATCCCTCGGCAGCCTGCAGCCTGCATCAGCTGACTAATGATAGACTATTAGCCAGTATCAGTATGCAGGCTGCAACTATTCAAGGGCAGAGTTGTTAGATAGCCATCCCTCGGCAGCCTGCAGCCTGCATCAGCTGACTAATGATAGACTATTAGCCAGTATCAGTATGCAGGCTGCAACTATTCAAGGGCAGAGTTGTTAGATAGCCATCCCTCGGCAGCCTGCAGCCTGCATCAGCTGACTAATGATAGACTATTAGCCAGTATCAGTATGCAGGCTGCAACTATTCAAGGGCAGAGTTGTTAGATAGCCATCCCTCGGCAGCCTGCATCAGCTGACTAATGATAGACTATTAGCCAGTATCAGTATGCAGGCTGCAACTATTCAAGGGCAGAGTTGTTAGATAGCCATCCCTCGGCAGCCTGCAGCCTGCATCAGCTGACTAATGATAGACTATTAGCCAGTATCAGTATGCAGGCTGCAACTATTCAAGGGCAGAGTTGTTAGATAGCCATCCCTCGGCAGCCTGCATCAGCTGACTAATGATAGACTATTAGCCAGTATCAGTATGCAGGCTGCAACTATTCAAGGGCAGAGTTGTTAGATAGCCATCCCTCGGCAGCCTGCAGCCTGCATCAGCTGACTAATGATAGACTATTAGCCAGTATCAGTATGCAGGCTGCAACTATTCAAGGGCAGAGTTGTTAGATAGCCATCCCTCGGCAGCCTGCAGCCTGCATCAGCTGACTAATGATAGACTATTAGCCAGTATCAGTATGCAGGCTGCAACTATTCAAGGGCAGAGTTGTTAGATAGCCATCCCTCGGTAGCCTGCAGCCTGCATCAGCTGACTAATGATAGACTATTAGCCAGTATCAGTATGCAGACTACAACTTTCTCCTCCAGTCTTTCCAGTTGAGTGAGAACAATATTTAGTATTTATGCATCAAATAAAGTGTTTCATAATATAACAGGTCATTGTTAATATGACATGTGTGGGAGTTGGGGATTACTGAAGGCCAAAAACATTACAAAAGGGAATTTTCGAAATTCACTCATATCCGATTTCAGCCATTAACGAACTTGATCTTTATTTTTGCATAAAACGTTTAAATACCGAGTTTCGTAACGATTAAACAAAAATGCGACCGCTAGAGCCTTAAAAGACAAATACACACACACACACACACACACACACACACACACACACACACACACACACATATGCACTTTTGAACGGACCTGGTCGGAGTTCGATCGGATCGATGACAGTTGAGGAACTTTTTCGAAAATCGGTCTTCAGCGAGTCTTCAGTAGCTGAATTCCCTTTAGGGAAATATGCTAATGATTGTTACTGAAATTCTATTGATGAGTAAATGTGACCATCGGCTTAGGGTGTAGTGTTTAGAGAGTTGAGTAACTAAATCAGTGGAGTAACTTGATTAACTAACACCTGATTACTATTACTGTCGAACTAATAGCTACACATGTTCCAAATTGATTGACTTCACAATGTAATTTCATGTACAATCCCACACTAACTCCTTGTTTATGTGACTACACATGTCTCTTTGCTGGCTTAACAGTTGCAGTTATTTTAAGCCATAATATAGTGATGCAATTCTTTAGCTAATCTATCAATCAGCTTTTGTCTAATCACTTTTGAGCATTAATGCTACTCATCAACTCATGTGCTCGATGTCTTGTTTGACGCTGAAGAAGTTATTGTAAAACATGAACTTGATAAGATTTGAAGAGACTTCTTTCTCTTGACACCTGAAATCGTGTTTATCAGTTTCATCTTAAGGAGCATGATCTGATGAGGTAGTCATAACGCGATTTCCTCAAAATGTTTTCTAATGTCAAATAAATATTTCTAAAATGTGATCTGTACAAACAAATAATATGCCTTCGGCTCAGGAGGCCGAGAAGGGTAGGTTCTACCACCCGGATTTGGCGAGGAAGTAAGGTGGGTATTTGGCCGTACCCCCTAACTAGTATATTAATGGAGATATTTGTATTTTTAGCTGATTTCCCTTAGGGCTCAGCTATTGAGGTTCTACTCAGTACGTGATTTTCTTCAAATTTCCTCAAATGTTCATCAATCCTACCTAGGAGATGACAAAAATGGCGCGCGTTCCAAACTTTGCCCCTAAGTTCTTGGACTACTAAAATTTGATTGTTCGAGGTTCAAATTATTCTGATCCATTATAAAGTACAGTAAGAGTAAATACATTTCAATAAAATTAATATGTTATATTCTGATATATTTCAGTAATTGCTTGTCTTTCCGATGAGAGGTTAGCAGAGCTGTAAAACGAATCCTATGTAAAAAGGACTTGAAATTTAAGCTGGAAATGATGATTAGCGTTATAAAATAATATTCAATATTCCCTGTAATAACAAGGCTATATAAAAAGGACTTGAAATTTAAGCTGGAAATGATGATTAGCGTTATAAAATAATATTCAATCTTCCCTGTAAAACAAATCCTATGTAAAAAGGACTTGAAATTTAAGCTGGAAATGATGATTAGCGTTATAAAATAATATTTAATCTTCCCTGTAATAACAAATCCTATGTAAAAAGACTTGAAATTTAAGCTGGAAATGATGATTAGCTTTATAAAATATTATTTAATCTTCCGTGTAGAAAGAATCCTATGTAAAAAGACTTGAAATTTAAGCTGGAAATGATGATTAGCTTTATAAAATATTATTTAATCTTCCGTGTAGAAAGAATCCTATGTAAAAAGACTTGAAATTTAAGCTGGAAATGATGATTAGCTTTATAAAATATTATTTAATCTTCCGTGTAGAAAGAATCCTATGTAAAAAGACTTGAAATTTAAGCTGGAAATGATGATTAGCTTTATAAAATATTATTTAATCTTCCGTGTAGAAAGAATCCTATGTAAAAAGACTTGAAATTTAAGCTGGAAATGATGATTAGCTTTATAAAATATTATTTAATCTTCCGTGTAGAAAGAATCCTATGTAAAAAGACTTGAAATTTAAGCTGGAAATGATGATTAGCTTTATAAAATATTATTTAATCTTCCGTGTAGAAAGAATCCTATGTAAAAAGACTTGAAATTTAAGCTGGAAATGATGATTAGCTTTATAAAATATTATTTAATCTTCCGTGTAGAAAGAATCCTATGTAAAAAGACTTGAAATTTAAGCTGGAAATGATGATTAGCTTTATAAAATATTATTTAATCTTCCGTGTAGAAAGAATCCTATGTAAAAAGACTTGAAATTTAAGCTGGAAATGATGATTAGCTTTATAAAATATTATTTAATCTTCCGTGTAGAAAGAATCCTATGTAAAAAGACTTGAAATTTAAGCTGGAAATGATGATTAGCTTTATAAAATATTATTTAATCTTCCGTGTAGAAAGAATCCTATGTAAAAAGACTTGAAATTTAAGCTGGAAATGATGATTAGCTTTATAAAATATTATTTAATCTTCCGTGTAGAAAGAATCCTATGTAAAAAGACTTGAAATTTAAGCTGGAAATGATGATTAGCTTTATAAAATATTATTTAATCTTCCGTGTAGAAAGAATCCTATGTAAAAAGACTTGAAATTTAAGCTGGAAATGATGATTAGCTTTATAAAATATTATTTAATCTTCCGTGTAGAAAGAATCCTATGTAAAAAGACTTGAAATTTAAGCTGGAAATGATGATTAGCTTTATAAAATATTATTTAATCTTCCGTGTAGAAGGAATCCTATGTAAAAAGACTTGAAATTTAAGCTGGAAATGATGATTAGCTTTATAAAATATTATTTAATCTTCCGTGTAGAAAGAATCCTATGTAAAAAGGACTTGAAATTTAAGCTGGAAATGATGATTAGCTTTATAAAAAAAAGTCCGCCACGCAGGGGCTGCTTAAGCTAAGCAGATTTAAGTGTAATTTTAGAAATGATAAAATACATCTGTAATGACAAGGCTTAACACTACCATGAATATTAAATGTATAAATACAAATTATAATGAGAAATGTTTCAGTCAATTTTAATTTCAATAATTTCCATAACAGGAAGCGCCTAAATTGTAAACAAAGAAGTCAGCCACCCTCTCAGAGCTGAATAGATACATGTGAATATTCTCGTTCGGAAAGAAAATGAATAACCGAAATTTATCTGAATATAATATTAATTTTATTGGAAACTATTTATAATATTGTTGCGAAAATTAAATAGATGAATAATCCTTCAGAGAGAGAGAGAGTCGCGTATTTGGAAAGTGTGTCGTAGATCAAAGCAGCCGACAGAAAGTTCTAGCCTCTATAGACTCTTCTAGCCCAGCCTCGAATGAACGAGACAATTCCCCTTTGATGTATGCCGACAACCTATAAGGAGCGGCCAGCTGCGAGCCAGTCAGTTTATTCTCACCTGTCTCGTAAAACTTAGGAGTATTTAATTTTGCAATCCAAAAGAACTCTTATTAAAAACGTTTATTACTGGTTTTGGTAATAAAAACGAAACAATATCTATTACTGTAATTTATAATGAATCCGACAGGGTAGAGGGGGGGGGTATCAGAACGTATATGCATGTGTGTCATCTAGAAAAGATTTATTGAACACAATATTTGGTATTTCAGCTTGAAATAAGACGTTTCACGATATATTGACTTATTCTTAATGTGCGATGACATAGAAGGGGTGATTACTTTTGGCTAAAAACTAAAAAATTCAAATATTTCGGTTAATATTCAAGATAGGGAAAATATTGTATTTGTAAAAGCTTACTTCATCAACAAATTATGTTTTATAACTTATTTCGATCCGGGTATAAAAACGGTGATATTTCATAAAGTTTATTTTACACAAATAAAAATTGTAGCCTTTGAATGCCTTCTAAAAATGAATATAAAAATTCGAATTTCTTAAATTCAGCTTTAGTTCTTTTTAGCAAATGAACGTTTATTTATACTGGATGAATAAATAAAACGAAATGATTTGTAATTCTCTACTCACATGAGATATTCATGAACATTGACACTTTATTTTATCCTGATATATATAGACACACTCAAGAGTTTATAAATACCATATAATTTTAATAATAAATTTCTGGGAACTCTACATTAATTGGAATTGACATATTACATTTGAACAGATACAGAAGAACAGGTAAGAGAAACTGGAATTGGCATGACTTACAGCAGGCTGTTTAATTTGCCAATTGTACTGGCATATGTAATGGATAAACCTTTATTTACCTCAGCAGTGCTAGACATACTACAATGATTGACTGTATGGATAGTGAAGGTCCGCTAGTTCTTCATAGCACCATACTATTATTTAAAGACGCCGATTTTTTTCTGATAACTGTGTAGCGCAAACTGCTCGGTGGATATTCGAAATTGCCGAATAACCGCCGTCGCGACAAGTGGCAATGGAACTCGAAAGTTTAGTTTTTTTTTTGCGCGTTATGACCTGTTCTATAGTGCTATTTTTTTCTTTTCGAGGCGATTTCCCCTACCCTTCCCCGACGCCCTATACGGACCCTCCAAAATCGACTCTCCTAAAACTCTCCCCTCTTTCCGCCGCTCTCCCGACGGGCCTATTTCGACGCCGATTTCGTCCTCTTCTCCGACAATCGCTCCTCTCCGAACGCCGAAAGACCCCATCGGTCTCCAGCTGAAGGGCGAGAGCAATTGAAATGTAATGAAATGACAATATCTTTGGAGTTTTGAATGAATGTTGGAATGTTGAAATTGTTTAATTTCGTCGTTTGTACGTATTTAATTGTATTATATTTGCTGAGAGTTTAGATTATTTACATTATTGGTTTAGAAGCGTTCGTTTGGAAACGACGTGCAAAGCGAAACTATGCAAAGAATGTGAGAACGGGAAATCTGCTTAGTTTACGGCTGAGCTCGTGCTGGACTTCGGTGACTTAAGCTTTGGAGGTTAGCGATGAAGGTATAGAGGGAACAATTATGGAACTAGACGAGGCCTAGATACCCACTGAGTCGATTTGCCGTACCCTTCCCTGACGCACTATAAGTCCGTCAAGCAGGGGCTGCGTAAACTAAGCAGATTTCCCACGGGAAGTTTTACAATAGAGAAATCTACATACCGGTAACGCAACGCCACCGTGAATATTAAGTGATTCAATACAAACGATAATAAGAAACCACCCGACGGAAAGCATCTGAAATTTATGCAAAAACAGGTGTGCCTTCTTACGGGAAAGAAAAACAATTACTGTAATATATTAGAATATAACGTATCAATTTGATAGTTAACTATTTACTATATCTAGTACTGTAATTTATAATGAATCAGTCCATTTTTATCTCAATCAATCAAATTTAAGTAGTCCAAAAACTTAAGAAGGGAGTCGCCAGAACGTATTTGCATGTATCTTGTATAATAAATCTCTCTTAAAAACAATATTCGGCATTTAAGCTTCGAATGATGTGGTGTATTAAATAACAGAGTATTGTTTATGTACCACGAGTAGAAGTGGGGTTTACAAAAGGCTGAAAACTGAAAGATGCCATACACAATATAAATATAAATATCCAATGCACAATTATAGTACGTGTAATTTGCTATAAGATTGATTCTATACATTTTTTCGATCCGACGTATAGTAATGGAGATATGTATTTCGAATTTTCAAAATTCTGCCCCTCTAAACCCCCCTCCCCCTGGTCCGATTTCACACGTTAACGAACTTGATCTTTCTTTTTACTTAAAACGACGAAATATCGAGTTTGGTAACGATTAAGCAATAATTGCGACCACTAGGGCGGTAACAGACACACAATATATATACAGTTTTGAACGGATCTCATTTTCGTAATCTCCTAGGTTGTATCGATGGACATTTGATGAAAAATTTCGAAAATCGCGTACGACCCTTCAGAGAAATCTGCTAAAATCGACTCTCCTAATACTTTTCCCGCCACTCTCCCTGATTTCCCGATGGTCCTACACCAAAGGCGATTTCTGCCACTTCTCCGTCAATCAGTTTTTTCCATTACGGGAAATGTGAAGAGAATGCGAGAACGGGAAATCTGCTTAGTTTACGACTGTGCTGCGTGGGAGGTTAGAGATGAAGGTGTAGGTAGAGGCAAGGTATGTGATTCCCTCTGCGGTCGGCCAACTTGATCTCAGGTTGAACCTTAAAGTTTGCCTCCCTCCGCTATACTACTTACAACTTTGATCACTATTCCTCTCCCTCAGCTCTGTCGTAAAGCTGCTCCTCAACAAACAGACTTTTTATTTAGGACACCTGGGATTCCTTTGCCAATTTATCAAAAAAAAAGTCTTAGTATTGAAGGTAAGATGGACTCAAGTTGCAATATTTACGTTTTAGCACATCTCCCTTAGGTGAAATCTACTATTGAGGTTGTACTCATGATGGTGTTTTTGAAAAATTTCTTCAAATGTGTATCGATCCTACCCAGAGGATGACGAAAACGTCCGTCACGCAGGGGCTGCGTAAACTAAGCAGATTTCCCACGTGGTTTTACAATAGAGAAATTTGCATACAGCTAACACTTAACAGCACCGTGAATAAATAAAACGGTATTGAGAAATCTTTCATTTAATTTTAATAAGCTCCCAACGAATACGGCTTCTGAATTGTAAACAAACAGGTCTGCCGGCCACTCAGAGCTGAACAGATAGATAGACATATTCTTCGCCGGAAAGAAAAAATATTACTGATATACATCTCAATATAACATATTAACTTTATTGCAAACTATTTACTACATGTAGTACTGCAATTTATAATGAATCAGAATAATTTACTTTTAAATATCTCAAATTTTAGTAGTCCAAGAACTAAAGAAGGGATTTACTATAAATATTCTTATACGCGTTTATTCTCTATCTTGAATATTAACCGAGATATTTGCATTTTTATTAAGTGTGAGTGGATAACGGACGAGATGAGATCGGCTGATTTCGGCTCTAGTCTTGAACTTCCCCCTAAGCTAGTTCGGCCGTTTCCGTAACTGTTTGGCTCTCGTGACATTGGTTTAGAGACTCGTCACTACTACTGTTCTAGTATGCAGATTTCTCTATAGTATAACTTCACGTGGGAAATCTGTTTAGTTCCTTAGTTTTCTCATGTTTGCATAATAATCAGGCTTATGGCGGGGAAAAGGCATTCAGAATTAAGCCCGAATCTTGTATCTTTCAGTGTAAGGTTTTGAAAAGAAGTGCATTATGGGAATGATGGGGAATCATTATGGGGATATGTGCAAATGCTTTCGTTGCTCTTGTCGAGTTATGGATTGTTAGCAAAGTACTGAGGGGAGTGAAATGGTGCAATATTAATTTCATATTGACCCTACTCCAATGTAACTGTTAATTAGATGACAAGATCGTTGAAGGCTGTGTGTGATGTAGGGGTTGTAGTTGGAGTGACGCTAGATTTGGATATTGGTAGAATGTTCATATGGAAAGTTTTATCTGTTGGGGGAGGGGGGGGGTTTAGATTGTGTGGGGAAATTACTTTTCACGCGCCCCTCCCCCCCCCCTCTGGAAATTTATGTCGGAGCCCCGGGATAAGAGCAGCCAGCCCTCGAGTTGCCTGGATTTATCGTTCGAATCATTGGATTAACTTTACAATTCCGCTGAATACGTTTTACATTCATTTATCGGAAAAGTCTCCTCCCCCCTTTTCCGGCCTAGTTTTATTGTCGGCCACAGCTGACTGAGCCAATGAATATTTAACTCTTCTAATGGTTCGGAGGAGGTTCCTGCCTACCGCCGACTTACTAATGAACCCTTTCCCGAACTTTCATCAATCTCGTTATTTGCAACCAATACAAAGGGATAGTATTCCATTAATTGCTTTCATATTTTATGTAACAATTTGCCAAATTCAGCATCATCCTATTCTCTATTGTATTCATAAAGACCGTATTTAAATTTGAACTTAGGAACTCTGCAAAGTCCCGAGTTCTATATAATCTCTACTTGTGATAACTTTGGATTTATGTTATTTGTTCTTCTCGTGATAGCAGGAGCTGGACCTGTCCTGGATGTCTAGTCCAATACAAAATTGGTTTGCCAAATTTCATTCAGTTAATTTTGACATCAATGACGCACCAGTCTGGTCGCCCACATGTAACTGGTACGAGCTATGTTAAGGCCATTGTTGATCGAAATACAAGGATTGCATCCAAAGAAGATAATGCTTTCCATATGATGGGATTTTAATGGTGTTATTTTCTATGAGCTATTGCCATCAGTACAAAACTATTGATTCAACTCTATACTGCTCACAATTAACAAAATTGGATGAATCAATTAAAAATGAACCGCCGGAATTAACAAATCTGAAGGGTTGTGTGTTCCAACAAGACAACGCTAGCCTCACACCTCCATTGGTCACTCATGTTTATGATATTTTTTTTTTTGTTTTTTTGATTTGAGCAATTTCGCCCTTGTTGCAAATATATAAATAAATAAGTAAAAACCCAAGAGGTCATATTATTGGTATCTTTTGAATAAGTAGGATAGCCTTTTAACTAAATTATATGTTACACTACTCATAATCATTCAGTATAAAAATCACGACTTGGGAACATTTTTATAACTGTCTTGTAATGAAATACTCACGAGACTCGTATATTACAGATTTCCCACGTGAAGTTTTACAATAGAGAAATTTCAGAATAGAGAGCCGAACAGTTACGGGAACGGCCCGAACTAGCTCTTGACGGAAACTCACGACTAGACCCGAAGTTAGCCGATCTTATCTCAGAAGCTGAAAACAGAAAAATGCAAATATCTCGGTTAATATTCAAGATACAGAATAAATGTATATAACACTATTTATAGTAAATTTAATTTGCAATAAGATTGATTCTATACAATTTTTCGATCCGACGTATAGTAACGGAGATATTTCGAATTTTCGAAAATCCTCCCCTCTAAACCCCCCCTCCCACTGGTCCGATTTCAGCCATTAACTAACTCGATCTTTATTTTTAAATAAAACGTTTAAATATCGAGTTTAGTATAGATCAAACGAAAATTGCACAGAAACAGACAAATATATATATATATATATATATATATATATATATATATATAATTTTGAACGGACCTCATGTTCGTCATCTCCTGGGTAGGATCGATGGACATTTGAAGATATTTTTCGAAACTCGGGTTATGAGTACGACCTCAATACCAAAAAAATGTTATTGAACTACTGGGTAGTTACATTTGCTTATCAATTTAAATAACGCCATTCCTTTGGCATTAATGACTGAATTCGTTTTGTTCCTGAAGAGGAGCAATGACGATTAGATTAAAGACATTTAAACCAAATTTTATTATTTAATTTTGTATTAGATGTTATATTGACGGGGCAGCTGGGGTCGAGGTATCAGAAGGAAGGCTGGAGTAATGGAAGCGTATAGCGAGCCTGACAATCGTCTGTGCTGTCAAGAAGGGGCAGGCTGCTGGGGTTGAAAATTTTAAAAGAATGGACCTGTCAGACTGTCAGGGGTCCAGTGCTAAGTTGGAAAAATGTGAGCTAAAGGAAGACTTGGGAGAGGCTGGGCATCTATTATTGTAGGAGTCTGACTGGGAAACGTAAGAAATGATCAAAAGTCCGCCACGCAGGGGCTGCGTAAACTGAACAGATTTCTCACGTGCTGGTATAACACACTAGTCATATCTCACCACTTATTCTGACTGCAAATTCTCGAATCCCCCACCCCCTTTAAACTCCATTACTCCTGGTGCTATTTCTGCCAATAACAAATACGACGTTTGTATTGATTGAAACGGTTAATTATCCAGTATGGAATAGATCTAATAGTCATTATTGAGAGAAGAACGAAAAATCTTTCATGATAATGTCAATGCACAACAGATTTGCCATGTTCTGTTTGTTTCGTAAGGTTTTATGGCGATAAACTACTAGGTTATCATCGCCCTGTATATATCTATAACTCTCGTTATTGGTATCCTCATCCATATCGCCATTTTAACAATATAAACGAGGATACAAAAAACATTTAATTTAAATTTCTTTGTATAAATTCGTAATTTTCACAAAATTAAACAATTTATCCAGGTCTTTGGGGGTGATCTCCAAGTGCCATTTCTATATCATTGGGAATATTGCATTCGTTTCGAATAGTATACTTATGGCATTTCATCAATATTTAGTAGATTGTTATATTTATGTTACACTTCCCACTTCTTTGATGGTTGATCTTTTCTTCTAACATAACTATGCGTAAATCTTGTCTGGCCTATTCGGAGTCTTTCTAGTACGACTTCATCTCTTCTTTTGCCTCTATCGAATATTTCCATGGACAGATAGAGGTGTTAATAGTTTTTAATTTATTGTTCTGGGTTTCGTTCCACATTTGTTGGCAGGTTTTCTTCTCCGACAATCGCTCCTCTCCGAACGCCCATTTTAACCCGTCGGTCTCCAGCTGAAGGGCGAGAGCAATTGAAATGTAATGAAAGACAATATCTTTGGAGTTTTAAGTATGTCATCTAAATAATGCTGTTTACATCAGGGAGTGAAATTGTCATTTTTTTACGTAATTATTTTTTCCTGATTGAATGTTGAAATTCGTACTTATTTTATTACATTATTATAGCTGGACGTTTTGAATTATTTACATTATTGGTTTAGAAGCGTTCGTAGCTTGTCTGCCCTATTCGGAGTCTTTCTAGTACGACTTCATCTCTTCTTTTGCCTCTATCGAATATTTCCATGGACAGATGGAGGTGTTAATAGTTTTTAATCTATTGTTCTGGGTTTCGTTCCACATTTGTTGCCAGTTTTTATCAATTTATTCTTTGCCATGTGTCTGGTATAATAGATGTCTCTTGAAAACTATATTTTCTATTTAATCTTCGAATAATGTGGTTTATTATAGAAGCGTTTTGATAAAATGTGTTAATAAATCGCTCTTTTTCTTTTCGGTTGAAATTAAGTTCACTTTTTTAGGTTCTTTATCGTCCAAGGAGGAGATGGTGGATGCATAATCCGTTAGCAAAAAAGTATTATTAATATGCAAATTGTTGCTTCTTGACACTTCATACTATATAATTCAGAGAACGAGAGATATGAGACATTATTTACAAAGCGTGAATGAAATATAAAGCTATTTCTTCTTAACTTTTGTTGAAATAAGTTTTTAGTGGAAGGAAAAAGGTAAGTTTGAAAGAAAGGGAAAAACTTTAAGAGATAAGCATTGAGAAGAAGAGCGTCCATAAACAGTTCTCTTGCAGTAACTTCTAGTTTCCACTTTATTTTTTTCCACAATTAGTCTGATGGAAAATTTGTCTTCTTTCTTCGGGAACACTTTATTGGGGCTCTATAAACTTCCTGATAAGCCTGACTTCATTCAAAATTAATAATTTAATTAGTCCAGTATAAATGACTGTGATGCTACATTATTTTATTTATTGAAGCTTTGCAGCTGTGGCGATGTTGCTCAAAACAAAAGGTACATAAAATAAAAATAAAAAAACGAAACAAAATTAAAAACAGAGATGGAACACAGAACAGAAAGAAGACACAAAAACAAATAGAAACGGGACACAAAGACGGAAGTGGATCTCAAAAAAATAAAAATGGAACCTGGAAAAGAACCAAATACATAACAAGGTATAAAAATCAAAACTAGGTACACAACTGGAAATCGAAACATAGAGTCACATTGCACAGAAGGGAAATAAAATTCATAAAATATTTATATAATGAATGAATAATTAAAATGAAACAGGTATCTGAAATGAATAAAATAAATTAAAAATAATTAAAATTTAGATGAAATATTAACTGGGGCTCAGGTTAGCCATGTGAGTTAAAGCGTTGGCCTTAATCTCGCATGGTAAACCTAGAGTGGCGAGTTCGATTCCCGCCTGGGCAATGGAATTTATTTAGTGACGGAATTCATTAAATAAAATCCTTAGTCCCACCCTGGCTAGAAAAGGGTGGTAACCCCCAGATAGTCCGTCCCAATTAGCCATAGTTGCAGAAAGTGGACGTTAATAAATAATTTAATTTAAAATATTAACTGTTACAGGTGATTATTTACATAAAACTCTGTATCCCTTAATACACACTCGTGTGAGTGAAGACATGCATACACACACACGCACACAACAATTATAAACTCTATTTTAATTCGCAAATATTGATTGTAAATGAATTATATTAGTTAAACCTTTCTGTATCCATAAATGTATTTTAGATGCGTCGCAAATTATTTGTTAAATCGTTACCAAACTCGTTATTTAAACGTTTTTGTAACAATAAAGGTCAAGTTCATTAAGGGCTGAGATCAGACTGGATTGGGGGGGGGGGTGGATTTCAAAAATCTAAAATATCTCTATATGTCTATAAATATTATTATATTTACAAATTTTCTCAGGGATATTTGGAGTTTTTAGTGTTCAGCCTTCAGTAAACCCTCACTCCTACTCATGTCCTAATAACAATAAGCTGATATAATATGAACCTCTTTACTCTAAGCTTAAATACCAAATATTATTATTTATTTTTTTTTAATGTGAATTTTATTATGCAAGATACAAGCGAATTTGTTGTGCGATTTCATCAATGAACGTTTTACGTGTTTGTCTTGAAAATGTTCATTTGATCTATACATTTCTCGATATTTAACTGTTTTATCCACCACTAAATCTAATTTATGATTGTCAGAAATAGGACCGGAAATAAGGTGGGGGGTTTAGAAGCGGAGGGGAATTCGAAAATTCCAAATATTTCCGTAATGAAGAGTTGGATCGTAAAATGTTATAGAACCAATCTTGTTGAACTATTGATGCTCTACAATGTTTGTTCTATGTATGTTTCCGTAACTCAAGAATTGAGTGAGTCATTGGTTCTTTCTTGTTTCTGCCATCAGTAACCTCCCACCTTCTACTCATCGGTTTTTTTCATAGAAATATAGAATATATGGTGAGATGAGATCACGTGCGTCATAGCAACACGTGGAATTGTGCTTAGTTTACGCAGCCCCCGCGTGACGGACTTCATTCATTATGAAGAGATTGCTGGGAGTCGCTGTCGGATATAAATTCCTTCGGCGGCTGTTACTAATGCGGAAATCATGCTACCGTTGCAATATTCCGGTGGAATAGAGTTATCCTTTGGGTAAAATATAACAGTACGCGGCGTTGGGTTTACAATAGGCAGGCAGTGCAGGGGCGGTGAGTATGCAGATCGGCAGGGCCTATTGTTGATTTGATGTTCCAGTTTGGTGGGGACGGCTCACGTAGTGCTTTACCGGCCCGTTGGCGGCTTATTGAAAAGGAGTGACGCAGCCCATGATCTGACCTACCTACAAATGCCATGAGGAGGGTACTCAAGGTGGAAAACGAGATTAAAGCCCGACACGTAGGGGCTCCGTCAACTAAGCAGATTTCCCTCGTGAAGTTTAATAATAGATAAATATACATACTGCTAACACAACACCACCGTGAATATTAAGTGAATAAATACAAACGGTAATAAGTAATCTTACTAAGCGCGCGCACGTGTGTGTGCGTGTGTGTGTAATAATCAAAAGAAAAACAAACGAAGGGGTTGTCATCCTAGATGCCACAGTAAGGTTTGAAACAAATATCAACCAATCAACGAGAGACGAGGAAAAGAGGAGGATTTATGAACCTTGCTGTGGGTATTTCAAGGAAAAATATCCAATTGAAAAATGGAGCGTGACAGGTTTGCTGATAAATGCAAGAGGTGCAATATCCCAGAGAACAGCCGAAGTTTTAAAAGAACTGGGATTATCCGCAATGTCCTACAGAATTTATATACTGTCGCAATCAAGCATTCGGTGAGAATTATAAACTATCATTTATATAAATAAAAGCACCACATAAAGTTGCTCTCCCTTCCACATGACACATCACAATTTAATTCGAATATCTTGTTGTATAAATAATTAAAAAAAAAAAAGAGATATTTTTTTAATATTACACACTTAGGCAGATTAGCAGGCTGTTGGATGGAAACCCTCCAGAAGGAGGACAGCTTGTTTTGACGTTGTTGTTATAATTTTGAACGGACCCCATTTTCGTCATCTAGTTGGATTGATGGTCATTTGAGGAAATTTCCCTGAAGAGAAATGTGCCAAAAGTAAATCATAGAAGGATGTAGTGAAAAGGATGTCCAAAGTAAATTATGAGTCAATTTGGTAAATTCATTATCATACTTTTCAATTAAAATTTTATTATATAGCTTGGGAATGGTGCTCCAAACTACCCTTTCAAGTTATATGTACTTTGTGGAAGAATACAGATGCTATACGAGGGGATAAAACATAAAAAGGCTTCACGTATTAGGCAAGGGATGTTTATACCCTTATATATAACAAAAATATTAACCTCAGTATTTGTATCTAAAGGGAAAAGGACGTTTGTAAAATCGCGTGTGGGCAGAAAGAGCCCAGAGACCGTAGACGGCAAAGACTTTGGCTGTAATGTTCTTATTTGAGGACTGAAACAGGGCACGGTAAAAGCATGACGTCGTACAGCTAAGTAGGCAGAGGTAAGCCACACAAACATAACTCGGTTCTGCAAGGTTTTCTGCCAGAGGAAAGAATGGATTATTTACAAGGAAGACGGGGGCAAAAATGGATGTTGAGTTTTAATTATAAATTACTTTTTTATACATTATTTTATGTTATTTATCTATGTCCATTTTATGTATTTTATGGGACTCTGTCTTAACGGAACGGGTTATCTGCAGGTTACCACCCTTTTCTAGCCAAGGGTGGGGCTACGGTTTTAACAGATTTACCTCTAATGATATATTAGCTTATTCTCAAAGCACGATGGCTGAAAGTGGGGGTTTACTGAAGACGGAAATTTTAGAAGTCTGTCACGCAGGGGCTGCGTTAACTGAGAAGATTCCCCTCGTGCGTCACGTATTTGGAATTAACTCTCAACGTAGAGGTTCAATTAGAACAATATTTGGTTTTTAGGCTTCAAATAAAGTGTGTTCATAATATAATAGCCTATTGTTAATATGTCATGAGTCGGGGGTTTACTAAAGGCCGAAAACTAATAAATGCAAATATCTCGGTTAATAATCAAGATAGAGAAAGCACGTACATAACAACATTTATAGAATATTACATTTGCAGTAAGATTGGTTCTATATAAGCCATTAACGAACTGGACGTTTAGTTTTACATGAAACTCTTATATATCGAGTATGGTTATGATTAAAAAAAGTCCGTCACGCAGGGGCTGCGTAAACTAAGCAGATTTCCCACGTGAAGTTTTACAATAGAGAAATCTGCCTAGTAATAACGTATTCTCACGAGGACGAATAGTTAGTGAAACGGCCACACTAGCGCTAGTGCGCTCGGCGGAAACTCCCGAACATAGCCGACCACACTCACAATATAAATCCAAATATCTCGGTTAATATTAAAGATACAGAATAAATGTATAGAACAATATTTATAGTAAATTTAATTTGCAATAAGATTGGTTCTATACAATTTTTCGATCCGACGTATGGTAACGGAGATATTTTGAATTTTCGAAAATCCCCCCCTCCCACTGGTCCGATTTTAGCCATTAACGAACTTGATCTTCCTTTTTACATAAAACGATTAAATTCCGAGTTTGGTAACGATCAAACAAAAATTGCGACCGCTAGAGCGTTAACAGACATATATATATATATATATATATATATATATATATATATAATTTTGAATGGACCTCATTTTCGTCATCTCCTGGATAGGATAGATGGACATTTGAAGAAATTTTTCGAAACGCGCGGCATGAGGACGCCCTCAATCGCTGATTTCCCTTGAGGGAAATCTGCTAAAAGAATGGTTACCACTAGAGGGGTAACAGACAAATATGTATGTATATATGGTGTTGTTGTTGTTTTAGCAGATTTCCCTTAAAGGAAATCAGCTATTGAGTTCGTACTCATGACGCGAAGTATGCCTGTTACCGCTTTAGCGGTCGCAATTTTTGTTTGATCGTTACCAAACTCGGAATTTAATCGTTTTATGTAAAAATGAAGATCAAGTACGTTAATGGATTAAATTGGACCAGTGTGTATGGGGGTTTAGAGGGGGGGATTTTCGAAATATCTCCGTTACCATACGTCGGATCAAAAACTTGTATAGAACCAATCTTATTGTAAATTAAATTTACTATAAATATTGTTCTATACATTTATTCTCTATCTTGAATATTAACCGAGATATTTGCATTTTTATTAAATTTGGGCCGATAACGGACGACTGAATTTCCCGCCAAAAGCTAGTTCGGCCCTTTGCCGTAACTGTTCGGCTCTCGTATGGAGATTTCTCTATTGTATAACTTCACGTGGGAAATCTGCTTAGTTTACTCAGCCCCTGCGTGACGGACCTTTTTGGAGTTTTGGTCAGTGTTTGTGAAAAAAATCTTAGTTTATTCCAATATTTCGAGAATATTTATTTTCTCTTCTTCAGGGCAAGACTAAAGATACTGAATAACTGTTGTACATCTGTCTACATTAGAAATAGGTATGATCAGCACATCAAATTTACTACTGGCAAGTTTAAAGAAAGGTATGTATAGGAGCAATGTTGGGTTAAGGAGAGGTAAATGTGAATGGTTTGTACTGAGCAGGCCCAAACCGGACAACAAAGGAACACTTTCCAGCTCGACAAAAACTGGCCTCAAGAATAAAGTTGTAAAGCCCTAAGGCTACCATAACGGCTAACCATTCCCTTCCCAAACTTTCATCTGGGAATGGTTTACATTACACAAGGATAACAGTTCCCACTTATCCAGTCAGGTTTTAAAAAGAGACTACTTACTAAGACAAAAAAAAAATTATAACATTTGGAAGTTGAAATATCTAAAACATCGAGGAGAAATTCTTTGTTGGCAAAGAAATATTTTAATGACTACCGTAATATGGTGCCTTTAGAATTTCTATTTCACTTATTCTTATTAATAAAATTAAACAAGTACACCTTGGGACTTATTTTAATAATGTATTGTTTGACATTCACCAAACATTTAACAGTAGAAAATAGGATCCGACCTGGAATAGTGGTAGTCAAGAAGCATTGAAATATATTCAAAACGTCTCAGTTGCTATGACTAGGATCATGAAATGTTATAGAACCAAACTTGTTAAACTATTGATGCTTCCATTTGTTGTTCTGTATATTTTTTTGTAACTCAAATTTTAAGCTATTATTTCCTACTTTCTGGTATTTAATCAGAATATGATTCCAGATATCACCAGCGTGTCTTACCGACACGTGGGAATGCTTAGTGTTCCAGCCCCTGCGTGGCGGACTTTTATTAAATTTTGTTAAGGTTAAGTCAATATATATGTTAGGGGTGGTTAGTCTATAAAATGTTAGATTCCACTATCGTTTCATTGTGCTGTACTCATGACTTTTTGTAATTTATAAACTTCTCGGTTCTAATTCTGTATGGACCACAATTGAAGGGTTTGCTGCAAAAAGGAGGTAGCTCCAATTTTTCCAGTTTTTGGGAAACCAAAAAAAAAACGTTTAAAAAATTCAAATTTTAAGTTATGTAAAAATATTGTTGTTGCTTACTTTCAATTATGGTGTTCACATATTAGAACAGTATTTTCATTCAAAAAGTATCATCCAAATGTCGGTGGTACGTGGATTATCCTTGGAGCTACCTCTTTTTTGCCCAAAAGAATGAAATATGAGAAATGGAGGAATATGTTATGTCTTGGAAAAATGTGTAAAAATAAATAGAATGTACTATTATTAGATATGTATTTTTTATTCAAAGAAAACTGAAAATAAAGTACAGCAAAATTATTGGTTTTACAAACAGAAAATAACATCATTATAACGAATAACATAAAATACGAAAATAACATCATAACGATTGAAAGCTGCATCCTTTTGGGGCCAAATAAAAGAGGTTTTTTTTTTGACACGAGAAAGTGTTTATAACTCCCAACAGCTATGGAATGGAGCTACCTCCTTTTTGCAGCAAAACCTTCAATTGTAACTGTTAAAATTTATATCATTGTCTAATATGGTGCAAGCTGTTTTTATTCCTCTGTGCAATTGCTTCTTGTTGCAAGCCTTTTGGACGAGCGCTGCCCCAACTCATGATGGATGGGACCAAGGGAAATATTGCTTTTGTCTGCCACCACCGGTCGAGTGGGGCAAAATAAAAAAGTCCGTCACGCAGGGGCTGCGTAAACTAAGCAGATTTCCCACGTGAAGTTATACAATAGAGAAATCTCCATAGGAGAGCTGAACGGTTACGGCAAAGGGCTGAACTAGCTTTTCGCGGGAAATTCAAAAATCCGGTATCGGCCCAAATTTCATAAAAATGCAAATATCTCGGTTAATATTCAAGATACAGAATAAATGTATAGAACAATATTTATAGTACATTTAATTTGCAATAAGATTGATTCTATACAATTTTTAGATCCGACGCATAATAACGGAGATATTTTGAATTTTTGATAATTCTAAACCCCCCCTCCCACTGGTCCGATTTCAGCCGTTAACGAACTTGATCTTCCTTTTTACATAAAACGATTAAATACCGAGTTTGGTGACGATTAAACAAAAATTGCGACCGCTAGAGTGTTAACAGACAAATATATATATATGTCTATATATATATATATAGATATATATATATATATAGATATATATATATAGTTTTGAACGGACCTCATTTTCGTCATCTCCTGGGTAGGATCGATGGACATTTGAAGAAATTTTTCGAAAATCGCGTCATGAGTACGACCTCAATAGCTGATTTCCCTTAAGGGAAATCTGCTAAAACATGAGAAAAGCCATAAATAAATCATTTTTCAATTTCCTCCTCCGTCGCCTTGTTAGGAGCGTCTCTTAATCCTCCAGGGCCCGGTGTCCTCTCCTTCCGTTCCTCTATTAATTTCATATCATAATTTCACATAAATCTTCCATTCCTCTTCAACTTGGAACACAAATTTTTAAAGGGCCATGCTGCACAAGACTAAGGTCTTAATTTAAAAGATTTTGGACCGAGATTGGTATTTTTAACGGGGAATCCAATAATTATATCGAAGCAAAAATGGTGTGTCAGTTGGTAGCTCAAGGAAGAAGGATACTTATCGATTATCGGGAGGCCAACCATTTAAAGACGATTATTAAAATCATAATTAAAAGAAAAGCGCGCTTATTATTACCATTATTTAAAATAACACCTGTAGAATTTATTCGAAGGACATAATTAAATTAAAAGTTAGTTATCCCAAAACTGGACGGATAGCGTGGAGTAGCTGGATAAAGTAGTCGTCCCCGGCCGTCGTCTACATCAACACTGGAAGGTAGCTGCAACCAACTGGTGCAATAATAAAGATCACCAAGTGATGTTAATAAACGATTATCATTTTCTGATTACAAAAGAAACAGAATGACTAAGGTATCCTAGTCAAGTATGAACAGTCTATAGCAGTTCTCAAACTTTTTCGAAGGCGGAACTCTTTGGGAAAGCGAATTACTTGATGGAACCCTAAAATAAAACACAAATGCCTTTATGTCCATTCTTTATAAATAATCATAATACGACCACAATATAACAGCAACTTCGAGGAACGAAAAGTTCCTATATGGATGTATAAACCATTGATTGATAGAAGAGAGTTGAAGTATCATATCAGGCTCGGCGTACATTCAATTGCGATTTTTAGTTTTAATAGCTGCATAGGTTGAGAATCCTGTTTGGCACAAAAATGTCCTTGGGAAAAGGAGAAGAACATTCAGGGCCAACCATGGTAAGCATTGTATATTCATCACGGATTCTGCACCGAAAATCGTTGAATAGTGACTCCATTCTTGTGTCTGATGCCACATATATTTCGTTGGAGATACTTTCGGGCTTTTGCAAGTTGGGTACAAAGTGATTTCGAATACATGAATTCATTTGGGATACATCGTTTCAAAGGGTCTCCCGAGCGCACATAGGGTCGTGGAACAGTCGAGTTAAGAGAGGTTTGATTTTTTTTCTAAATTCTTGCGTAGTCTCCACAGGGGTTTCTTGGAATCGTAGGGTTCTGCGGAGCACACTTTGAGTATGGTTGAGATAGGGAATATATCCAAGCAAAAATAGTGTACCAGTTGGTAGCTAAAGAAATAAGTTCTAGGGAGTAAATATCCGTGACACAGAACTGCGTAAATTGAGCAGATTACCCTGCGTGCAGGAATGACACGTTGATTCCTTCTTCCCACATTCATTTCTGTATTTTAGCAGATTTCCCTTAAGGGAAATCAGCTATTGAGGTTGTACTCATGACGGAATTTTCGACATTTTTCTTCAAATGTCCATCGATCCTACCTAGTAGATGACGAAAATGAGGTCCGTTCAAAACTGTATATATATATATCTATATATATATATAACTATATATATATTTGTCTGTTACCGCTCTAGAGGTCGCGATTTTTGTTTAATCCTTACCAAACTTCATATATAAGCGTTTTATGTAAAAAGAAAGATCGAGTTCGTTAACGGCTGAAATCGGACCAGTGGAAGAGGGGGTTTAGAGGGGATGATTTTCGAAAATTCGAAATATCTCCGTTACTATACGTTGGATCGAAAAATTATACAGAATCAATCTTATTACAAATTAAATTTACTATAAATATTGTTATATACATTTATTCTCTATCTTGAATATTAACCGAGATATTTGCATTTTTCAGTTTTCACCAAACCGCCACTTCTACTCATGTTACGTAAACAATACTCTGATACATAATAAATGACATTATTGGAAGTTTAAATACCAAAAAATTTATTCAAGAGACCTTTATTATACGAGATACATGCAAATATGCACTGGTGACTCCCCCCCCCCCATCTTAAAGTTTTGGACTACTAAAATTTTATTGATTGAGATAACAATTATTCTGACTCATTATTAATTACACTAGTAGATATAGTAAATAGTTCTCAATAAAATTAATGTGTTATATTCTGATATATTTCAGTAATTGTTTTTCTTTCCGGTGTGAGGCGGGACCCGTTTGTTTACATTTCTAACCTAACGCTTCCTGTCGGCAGCCTATTGAAATTGGATGAAACATTTCTTATTTCCGTTTGTATTTATTCTCGGTGTTGTGTTAGCAGTATGTATATTTATCTATTACTAAACTTCACGAGGGAAATCTGCTTAGTTTACGCAGCCCCTGCGTGACGGACTTTTTGGACTTGGCATTCTGCATAAGTGTTTTAGTTTTAAGTTAGAATCTTTGAGGATTAGTGGCAAACTGAGTCCCCCCCCCTCCCCAAATATATCGTCACGGATGCATAAACTAAGCAGATTTCGCACATGTTAGAATGGTAAACTACGAAGCTTATCCCCTTAAATAAAAATAAAATAGAAAAGAAATAACGTTTAATGTGACACACAGAATAGGACTTGAATTAAAGGCGGAAAAGACATGAAACGACATTATTTTTTAGAAGACTTGAGCATCACTTAAAAACCATCTCCGGGTTTATAGAAAGTAGCCTATGTTACCTAAGATGGCTAGAGCTACGTGATCCAAATACAACGCTGGAATTATGTAAGGCCTAGAGACAGGAGTCGCTCTATGAGTTCCTAAATAGTAGCCAACCTAGTTGCTTCTCTAATCGGATAGGTTTTTCACTCCAAAAAATAAGACAACAAACCCTTATATAATACTACAGCCACCACAAATCACAAATAGGTTTATTAGAAGAGAACACAAGGAACATCCGGGAGAAGTAATCTCACTTCTGCAGTCTAAATAAATAGCCAATTTCTTTTTCTTATGCTACAAATCAATCTTCAATTTTAAATATCACTATACATATATACTATGCTCACGGAATGGATTTTTGTTTAATGATTAAATATATTCAAACCGAAGGAAAGCATATGATATTGCATTAATGACAGAAATATTGGTTGTCAAAACAGCAGTAGTTTCAACTACTGACAACAAACTTCGAGGACTTAAAAATATACTTGGTGATAGACTTCCTCAAAAAGGCTATTTAGAAGAGAAGAAGTAGTCTGAACATGGTTATGAATTGACCATTCACGATTTTTTTAGCTCTCATTTTTACTCTGAAAATATTTGGTGAGATGACGTGTGTTCCAGCACGAGGGAAATCTGGGATTATCGGGAGGCCCCCATTTAAGGACGATTATTAAATCATAATTAAAAAAAAAATCACCTTCTTATTTGAAATAAGCCTTCTAGAATTTATAAACGACAAAATGGTTAACTGGAAGTCACTCATTATTTATAGATAACATTTTTACTGGTTCAAAGCCGCCGCGTATTGCTATCGCCTTAGACTGTTCATACTTGGCTAGGTTATCTTAGTCTTTCTGTTTCTTTTGTTATCAGAAAATGAGTAGTCGTTTATCAACAACACTTGGTGTTTAATATCACCATTCGGTGTTTATTATCACCACTTTGTCAATCATACTTAGGGACAATAAAAAAGTCCGTCTTGCAGAGGCTGTGTAACGAAGAAGATATCTCACGTCCTACGACTTTATCATTTTCCCTTACTACATTCATTGAATTAACTTCATTTGGAAGTAAATACTGGGCGTTCATTTCTATTGCAATCCCAAGATTACTTTCATTTCTTTGTGGGCGTGAGTACTAGATGATAGGAATGTTTCTATCGATAGGAAAGGCGTCAAGGATTATCGGATAAGACTAGCTTTAGATGTAGGAGTATCGATTTGCCATATTGTTTCTATAGTGGAGCCATGTTTTTTTCAATTTCCAAGAGAATTGCCTGTAGGTTCCTTGGAGTCCATTGTTAGCTCCTTCTCGAATCACTGGCGTAAGACCTATTCAATGCATACAGAAGGGCGCGTCCTCAGAGTTAACCCTTCTTTTTCTCCCTTTGTTCCGTTTGTTATTCTTCCTCTGCTGGCTATTTCTTCCCCATACAACAAGTCTTTGTGTGTGTGTGAGTACGCTTTATATATGTACCGATGGGTGGCAGACATAACGCCCGGCTCATTATTGTTGAAGACATCAATAGGGACGAGTTGGAGGGGAACGACAAAAGCTGCGTGAGCACATTACGGTTTGGACTCGTTGTAGGAGAGACAATGGTGTAGAATGGCGAAACGAGGGGCCCATGAATGGTGGCGTTGAGTCGTCCTAAGTGGGTTAAGGCCCCAAACTCTGCACGTGACTTGAGCCCATCATTAGCAACATACTCACTAGCTAACAACTGCTCCCTGTCTGTATCTATCTATGACTACTGCATCCTCTGCTCCAGTCTTAGCTTCATTTGATTAGAGCCGTACTCCTAACCTAACTTTTATACTCTAGGCTACGGAGGGTAAAGAAAGTCCAGGGCCTGCGTAAACCAAGAAGATTTACCACTTGAAGTTTTACAATAGATAGCTCTACATTCTGGTAACACTTAACACTAAGTAAATAAATACAAGTGGCAATGAGAAATCTTCCAGTTAATTTATGCTTCAATAACCTCGAAAGCGTCTGAATTGTAAAAAAAAAAAACAGGTCAGCCAACCTCTCAGAGCAGAACAGATAGACAGAAACATTCATCACCTGGAGGTGATGACTTAAAGTACTATATCTAGTACTATGCAATGAATCTGAATTGTTTTTATTTCTCTGAAACCTACATCATATTTGATTGATATGATTTCTGTAATCTAATTATTCATTAAAGTAAAACGTGATACTCTATTTATACAGTATGGAAACTAATCCTTATTATGGAAATATCTGAGGTTTTCTCATATCCACACTTTCACAATTAGAATATAATAAAATGTATTCCTTTAAATCTTCGTAAGTACGTTGTAGGCCTATTGTATTCTAATTCTATATGTCTCGGTTAATATTTATATGTTTCAGTATGTGTGAAATATATTGTCTGCTGTTAGTTAATAGTTCTGTCATATCGTGGGGTATGCGAAGGTTTTTTCGTTGAATGCTGTCAGTCAGTATGTGTTTTATCGTTATGCACTTGTTACACTATTTGCATTCAGGGTTGTCTGTCGTTGTTATTAATTGTCTATACGTGACCTATACTGAGTCTGGCTAGAACTACTTCCTCCCCCCTAGTACTCCTATGGCTCGATGGCCACTCCTTAATTGTACTTTCCATACTGCGGACGTGGTTGTTAACTCACATCCATTCTGATTGCCATTTGTCTAGGATTCGGTGGCGTATATGCCTCACTTTGTTTGTGTGTACTGAGTTTGTTGAATAATTAGTTTAGCCTGGTAGTCTGCTGTCATACGCTGTGTAGCTCTTGGGTAGGGGGACCGTAGGAACAGGAGGTCCTTAGTCATACTAAGTCCACAATATATAAGTCCTTATTATATTTAAATAAGTTTTATAAAACTCTCAAATGTTGGGTTTGTTGCGACAAAAACGGACCTCACTTTGGTCATCTCCTTGGCAGAGATCGATGGACATTTGAAGGAACTTTCTGGCTAGGTAAATGTGGTGTAAAGAGCTAGATATATAATGGCGGTTTAATAGATACTTTAGTGGGTTATGGGAGCGGGGGTGGGAAGGGTGTCAGTAGGGAGGGAACGGACTGCTCCCCTTCTCCATATCCCACACCATATCTACTTCTCAGGCAGGTTTCGCCACTTTTTACTAGCCTTCTTCATTCTACAGCTCATTCTCAAACTACGGGTCATTCTCAGCAAACTTTAGGGGGAGGGAGGTAGATAGATGCTTTCGTGTCATAGGACCAGGGGTACTCTCTTACTGGGAATAGAAATAAATGCTTAGTACTATACTATGTACACATTAGATCTGAAGAAATTTATTGCTTATCACATCAATAATTAAAACTAATATAAAAATGGTTTCATCATACCCTCATCTCGGTCATTTAGTTTGTAGAGTTATTGACCGGGCATTTAACTCAAAATACAATCCCTTTTATAGACTATTCTGTAACTTTTCACATCCGGAACCAGGGAATTACCTTCAATTTAACTTCAGCATAGAAATGTTAACGACCATAATCCAGCTGAGAGTATGTAATAGCTAATACATTAAAATATCCCATAGAGGTAAAGCCCTTATCATACAATCTGACGAAATATGTAAGTGGTGTAAAAAATACATTTATAATAGCCTGAAGCATGTAATGCTACATTGCCCTGCACTTGGAAATGGCAGACAACAATATTTACAATCATATATAATTAAAAACAGGGACGAACTTTGATTGGAATTTATGCTAAATATTAACAATTGAAAGCTAAATAACATGTATTCCTTTATTTAGAGTATATTATTGTCAGACTATTAACATTTAATTGTTGCTTTGTTTTTGTTGTTTTTTTCGGAACAATTGTATATTGCATATGCATTATTATATATTAATTATATTATGAGAGTATTCGAAATTGTATTATAAGTAATCTCTACATTACTAACATAAAATGGCCAGACCCCTGGCATCGCCCATGTATTAATACCAAAATAAATAAATAAAAAAATAGTAAATATTGAATGATATCATCTAATCGTTTTAAAATGATTAATGGTTCCCTTGGTCCTGCAGGCTGCCAGTTGGAAATTAGTTACCAATCTTTCACTGGAATGAAACTTTCATATTCATTAGAGAAGGAATTTCGAAAATTCTAAATTTATCGATTATTATATGTGGGATCGAACAATTTTATAAAACCAATCTTATTACAAATTATGTGTACTATAAATATTGTTATTTAAATTTATTCTCTATCTTGAAAATTAACTGAGATATTTGCATTTTAGCAGATTTCCCTCAAGGGAAATCAGCTATTGGGGTCGTACTCATGTCACGATTTTCGAAATTTTTCTTCAAATGTCCATCGATCCTACCCAGGAGATGATCTGAAAATGAGGTCCGTTCAAAATTAATGGTTTATGTAAACATATTTATGCATTTGTCTGTTAACGCTCCAGCGATCGCAAATATTGATTGATCGTTACCAAACTCGATATTTAATCGTTTTATTAAAAAAAAAAAAGATCAAGTTCGTTCACGGCTGAAATCTGACCAGGGGGAGGGGGGGTGTTTAGAGGGGGAGAATTTCGAAAATTCTTAATATCTCCGTTATTATGCGTCGGATCGAAAAATTGTATAGAACCAATCTTATTACAAATGTAATGTTCTATAAATGTTATTATGTACATGTTTCACTATCTTGATTATTAACAGAGATATGTATTTGCATTTTTTAGTTTCCAGTGTTCAGTAAACCCCCACTCCTGCTTATCTCATTAACAATAGTCTGTTATGTTATGAAGCACGTTATTTAAAGCTTAAATACAAAATACTGTTCTCATTGAACTTTTAAGTTTTGAGATAAATGTAAATACGTGACGCACGTGGGAAATCTGCTTAGTTAACGCAGCCCCTGCGTGACGGACTTTTTTAGTTTTTAGCCATGAGTAAAATTTCAAAGTCAGTTAGCATTATAGTTTAGCAATATCGACTTATGCTAGATTCGATCGACGTATCAATTTTGTACCAGGATTAGTCTTCCTATCAGCTCAGACGAAGCCAGTCAAATGAGAAATTTATATGTCCCTTATTATAAGCCGTGTTGGGAAATACAACCTAAAATGTTCTGCATCAAGTATTATTCGTGTAACTCGTATTTGTTAGTTTTCATCCTCTAGTTACCTCCATTTCTATTTATCTTTCGTTAACGAAGATGCAATGTCAAGCTATTTCAAGCTTAAATTCGCGTTCATACACACACAAGAGAAACGAGCAGGAGAAAAAGGAGTGCTCTCGCCTATTGCACCATTCCTAATTGAATTACGCCATGTCCTCTTAATTTCATTGGTATATCTCTTTTTTTTTAATTTTAGTTAATCTATATTTCCTTGCAAGTTAATGGTTTCCTTTATTATACTTTCACTTTTTTTAATGAAAATATTTTCCTCTTGTTCCTTATTAAATTCTTAGATTATAAGAGGTTTTGTAACAATATGATAGATTGCACAAGCTGGTTTTATGGAGGTCTTATTGTTCTAATTACGGGAGGTACTGTGTTGTATTGAAAAGTACAGAATCTTTAATTAGGACCGTGAATTGTGGATCTTGTCTTTCTTTCTTATTCCTATAATAATCGCATTTATGGGGTGATTTAGCAAGGAATCAGATTAATTCCTATAATAACTTTAGTATATTTACGTACGTATGCTCATTTCTGTAAATATTTTCAGTATTGTCCTACATTATAATTTTTTTGAAAATGTTGTTGTGTTTCAAGTAGTGTAATAGGCTGTCTCTATACTGGCTACGGTCATGTAGTAATTCAGTCAAAGCGTATGGTAGGTCTTGAGTCCTTAGATAGCAGTCAGTTAGTATATGTTTTATAGTAAGTCTACAGTTACATTGTTGGCAGTAGGATTCGTCTTCTCCAGTAAGTAAGTCTGAGTCAGTCGTGAATGGCCAATTCTTAACCTCGTTAAAACTACTTTTCTTCAATTTAGCCTTTTTGAGGAAGGCTATTCACCAAGTATATGTTTCAGTTCTCGAAGTTTATCAGCTGTGGCAAACCAAGATTTCTGCCATGAATTGAGTGTCATTTGTTTTGCTTGGGCTTGAATATCTTGGTGCGTACAATATGTGTTGTCGTGAGTACTTTTTTGAGTAGCTAATTTGGCGAGTTGGTCTACTTGTGTGCTTTGTCTAATGTTTTTAAGTCCGGGTAACCAGTACATAGTTATTCTTTTGTTTAATGTCTGGATTCTGTGTAATATGTACGAGATGAGTGGATGTGAACTATATAAGTTTTTTAATGAATGTAAAGAGCTAAGAGAGTCAGTGCACATTATGATGGTCGATTCCGTAGTTTCAGCTATGTTGTCAATCTCAAGTTTCAGGGCATATTTTCTTAATGCCGTTAACTGCGAGAGAGAATAATTTTTTCAGTCATTTTTGTTCATATCATTAATGATGAAGGGAAAATGTTTTGGCTCCTTGAATGACCACCATTAACATTTGTTGGAGGTCAGTTGTTGGTCTTGTTGCATTTTCTGTCGTATCATGCATCACAGGCCAAAGGTATTTACTAGATACTCAGTTGCCATACGATGCTGAGTTGTTAGAAGTAACGTCACAGCTAAAATTAATGTCGATCTTAGGACTTTGAACTCGCTCCATGCTCTTCAGTATTAGAGTACTCAAAAAATTCGGCCACTCCAAGTTACTCCTATCTTTTGACTTTCAGCTTATCAATAATTAGCACAAATAACCTTTATCACTTTTAACCTTTAGGATTGCCACGTACAAGTCATTAGTGATATTTTATCTGCCCTTTCTGCAGACTCCGTTGATGCTTTTTACACTTTTTTCCCTTTAATGCTATAGAATTTCAATCTTATTTATTTTGAGTTTTTTTAGAATTAAAAAATAATGAAACAGCCCACGACATTTAAAAAAAATTATTTTACAAAAGGTATTTGGCACTTTACAAAACAAACAGCGTGACGTTCCACCTTGACTATTTCTTAAAATGAAATTATAGAGACCTTGTGGCTACTTTTGTAAAACCTTTTATAAAAACGTGAGGTTTTATTTCGTCTATTGAAGATTGTTTATCTGAAGTAATCAAGGACAACATTGCATGCGATTATTCTTACAAAAAGCTTTATGTTAAATTATTCCACAAGGGAAACAAAAATACTCAAATGTAATAATACATTTTTATCTCTGTTTTCTAAAATAAATTTCCTGTGTTGTAGTATTTAATTTCCTTCACATATATGTTAATATTGTATATTTTTGAAGGTAGTCTTTATTACTGTTCGTGGATTATGAAGGCATATATTTTCGATAACGATAATATATATGATTATACTTTCTTAACTCTAAAATGTTTGTTTGCTCTACACAATACTCGATATTTAAATGTTTCATTCAACACTAAAGATCATAATGGCTAGTGGCTAAAATTGGTCCCGGATAGTGTTTGAGGGATTTAGGGAGGAGGAATTTTAAAATTCTAAATATCTCCGTTATTTTTAGTAGAAATAGAGAATATGTTGTGAGGTCATAACACAGGTGTGTTATACCAGCTCGTAGGAAATCGGCTATGTTTACGCAGCCCCTGCGTGACGGAAGTTTTAGAATGTTGCATTATATTGTCGAATAGTCAACAACAAAATGTCCGTCACGCCAGGGGCTGTTTAAACTAAGCAGATTTCTCACGTGAAGTTTTAGAGAATAGAGAAATTTCAAGCAATCAAGGAAACGGCCGAACTAGGTTTTGGCGGGAAAGTCACTCACGTCCGTTAGCCGCTCAGATTTAATAAAAATGCAAATATCTCAGTTAATATTCAAGATAGAGAATAAATGTATATACAAATATTTATAGTAAATTTAATTTGCAATAAGATTGATTCTGTACAATTTTTCGATTCGGCGTACAGTAACAGAGATATTTCGATTTTTCGAAAATCCTCCCCTCTAAACCCCCCCCCTCCCAGTGGTCCGATTTTAGCCGTTAACGAACTTGATCTTTCTTTTTACATAAAACGACTAAATACTGCGTTTGGTAACGATCAAACAAAAATTGCGACCGCTAGACAAATATATATATACAGTTTTGAACGGACCTCATTTTCGTCATCTCCTAGGTAGGATCGATTGGCATTTGAAGAAAAAAGTCGAAAATTCCGTCATGAGTACAACGTCAATAGCTGAATTCCCTTAAGGGAAATCTGCTAATAGATAAATCTACATACTTAACACATACAACGCTTCCATGAATATTAAGTGAATAACTACAAACGGTAGTGAAATATCTTTCAGCCAATTTACATTTTAAAATCATTCACATAGGTAAGCGTCTGAATTTTAAAAACAAATAGGTCTGCTAACCTATTATAGCTGAAAAGATAGGCAGAAATATTCTTCACGGAAAGGAAAAACAATAATTAAAATATATCATATTAATTTTATTTTAAGCTATTTACTATAGCTAGTACTGTAATTTATAATGAATCAGAATAGTTTTTATCTCAATCACTTCAATTTTATTGGGGTGAGAGGGGGGGGGGTGCTCAAGAGAACGTATTTTCATATATCTCGTATAATAAATGACTCTTGATTACAATATATGGTATTTAAGCTTCGAATAAAGTGGTTTATCATTTATCAGAGTATTGTTTATGTGACGTGAGTAGGAGTGGGGGTTTCCTCAAGGATGAAAACTAAGAAATGCAAATATCTAAGTTAATATTTAAGACAGAGAATAAATGTATTGAACTATATTTATAGAACATTTTATTTGCAATATAATTGATTCTATAAAATTTTTCGGTACAACGTATAACAACGGTGACATTGGAATTTTCAAAATTCTCAACCTCTAAAACCCCCCACTTCCCTCGCTGGTCCGATTTGTGCCACTAACGAACTTCAGTTTGGCAAGAAACGCTTATATATCACGTTCACGAACTAACAAAAATTGCTACCGCTACAGCGTTAACAGACATTTATATATCTAAGAATAGAAGAGGAAAGTTAGCCGGAGAGGTGGAATGAGAGCTGAGACATGGATGTAGACAAAGAATAGGCATATGTAGGTGGGGGAGAGACTGAATGGACGTCATAGGGGACAATTGCTGGCGGTAATTGTGATGAGTGGTTAATTCTCCTATTCACCCCCCCCCCCACTCAGCACGTAACCTACAGCTCAAATTGTTAGAATTACCCCCCCCCCCCACTCATGCTCAATTTACTTTGCTCCGGCTCAGCCTCCCATAAACTTTCACTACCATATTCCCATAGTCTACTCTCTATGGGCTCTTGAATGAATAGCCGCGACTTGTCTCTCACTTATAAAGATCTCGAATAAAAAAAAAAACCGTCACGCAGGGGCTGCGTAAACTAAGCAATTTCCCAGTTATTTGCATTTATCTCAAAATGTAAAAGTTCAATATAATATTTGGTATTTATTCTTCAAATATTGTAATTCATAATATTGCAGCTTATTGTTAAAATAACATGAGTAGGAGTTTACTGAAGGCCGAAAACTAAAAAAAATGCATATATCTCGTTTAACAATCAAGATAGTGAAAAAATATGTATATAATAACATGTATAGGATATTACATTTGCAATAAGATTGGTTCTATGCAATGTTTCGATTCTACCTAGAATAACGGAGATATTAAACATTTTCGAAATTCCTCCCATCTAAACCATTCATCTCGATATATATATATATATATATATATATATATATATATATATATATATCATATATAAAATTTATAAAATTTCCATGTCACAATGTTAGTTAGCGTACTCCTCCGAAACGGCTTTACCGATTTTTACCAAATTTTATATGCGTATTCAGTAGGTCTGAGAATCGGCTACTACCTATTTTTCATACCCCTAATTGATAAGGGTTGTTCACCCTTAACATTTTTTTTTTAATTTTTGTACGAAATATTTTGTTTTTATTTTTTTTATAATGTGGCATTAAAAAATACAAACAACCCTAAATTTTTACTTTTTTATCACCATCCCCTATTTTTTTAGCAGATTTCCCTTAAGGGAAATCAGCTATTGAGGTTGTACTCATGATGCGATTTTCGAAATTTTTCTTCAAATGTCCATCGATCCTACCCAGGAGATGACGAAAATGAGGTCCGTTCAAAACTGTATATATATATATATATATATATATATATATATATTTGTCTGTTACCGCGGTCGCAGTTTTTGTTTGATCGTTACCAAACTCGATATTTAGTCGTTTTATGTAAAAAGAAAGATCAAGTTCGTTAACGTCTGAAATCGGACCAGTGGGAGGGGGGGGGGTTTAGAGGGGAGGATTTTCGAAAATTCGAAATATCTCCGTTACTATACGCCGGATCGAAATAGTGTACAGAATCAATCTTATTGCAAATTAAATTTACTAAAAATATTGTTATATACATTTATTCCCTATCTTGATTATTAACCGAGATATTTACATTTTTATGAAATTTGGGCATAGACGGATTTTTGAATTTCCCGCGAAAAGCTAGTTCGGCCCTTTGCCGTCACCGTTTGGCTCTCGTATGGAGATTTCTCTACTGTATAACTTCACGTGGGAAATCTGCTTAGTTTACGCAGCCCCTGCGTGACGGACTTTTTTATAGCCATTTTAGTAATTTAATCATTCTCATCCCGCTCGAAAACTGATCAATTATAGTGTTTTTAACTGTACTTTGATTAAACTTAGACGGAGAAAATGTTTAAAATTCGAAATATTTTCGTTATTATGAGCCGGATCGAAATATTTTATAAAATATATCATATTGCATATGTACGTACCCAAAATTTTTCTTAAGGGAAATTGCTTAAAGATACTCACTGTTAGAGCATATGATATAATTCTACAAATAGTTAATATGGGGTTTTAGTTGCTTACTTTGTGCGATTTAATCATTCTCACTCTCCTTAAATATATCTTATTGTTTATTTATCTTATTATTACTATCTCCAAATCATTTTTCATTGTAGTACTTAAGTGTACTGAGATGTTTACCGAATGTGCCAATATCCTCTGCAGTTGCATTATCTTTTATTGACGATTATTGCGGAAACTCTCTCTTCAGACATTATACCTAAATGGTTCGAGTTAGCAAATAAACAATGACATAATATTTTGGAAATCCGTTTGAGTTGTATTACATCATAGAACTTGGTATATTTATATCGCTCGAAAATATTTGGCCGGTAAATGACAAATTTATATTATGGTTTGCAATGTTTAACTTTGACCAAGATCCCTTTACAGATTAAGCTTTAAAAAAATTCAGTCACGCGAGGGATTTGTAAATTAAGCAGATTTTCCAAGTGCTGGTATGGTAGATTATTGATCTTCTGATCACTATCTCATATTCTGATTGAAAATAAAAATCATCAAATAAAATTTGAGTTACGGCAAATGTGTAGAACAACAACTGTAGAGTTTAATGGGATTGGTTCTATAACATTTTACTAAATAAAACTCGGTATGTGTGTTAGCACAAACGCCTTTATTATAATAAGCCATACTAACATTTCTAGGGACGGGTAGGAGTGGGGGTTGTAAGGGAGGCCTGAATTTAAAATAGCGGTATTTCGTTTTCTATTCGTTTTTCCGCATATATAAACATAACAAAAGATGTTTATTTTGTTATTTAGAGTAACTTTTGTGATATGTGAGTATAAACGAGATATACACTATAAACTAAAGCGGGAGTCTACTATTTTATTGGGCGCTAACGATTGAACCGAACATAACAAAACTCGGTATGTCGATTAGCATTAATTCTTCCATGATTATAAGCTATATTAAAATGTTTAGGTTAGAACGGGAGTGGGGGTTATAAGGGAAGCCTGAAATAAAAATTCGCGATATTGTGATTCCCATTGGTTTTTCAGCGATATTCTATAAAAATACCATCATTAGACAGTCGACTATGATTTCCCGGGCTTCGCCGGGTATATTAGCTGGATTGTATACAGAAAATACGTACAATATAGATGATATTTAATAATAATAAATGCTATCCATGATTATGATTTGAATTATTCACGGTGTGTCAAACAGTGGAGAGGGAATGATTAGAGACTTATTTTCATTTATTCTTCAAAAATAAAATTTTATTTTCCATAAGTCGCCCAACGGACCGGACCCTTACGGGAAGAAATGAGCCCAGACGGGAAGAGCATTTGTACACGTCGAAGCATTGCCAAAAACAAAATAGAATATTTCCGTTTTAAATGATTTCCCGAGCGAAGCCGGGTACTTTGGCTAGTATATATACATATATATATATATATATATATATATATATATATATATATATAATATTTTGGAAATCCGTGAGAGTTGTATTACATCATTGAAATTGGTTTATTTAAATCGCTCGAAAATATTTGGCTGGTAAATGACAAATTTACATTATGGTTTGCAATTTTTAACTTTGACCGAGATCACTTTATAGATTACTTTAAAAAAAGTCGGTCACGCGAGGGATGTGTAAATTAAGCAGATTTTCCATGTGCTGGTATGACAAACTATTGATCTTTTCTCATATTCTGATTGAAAATAAAAATCATCCAATAAAATTTGAGTTACGGCAAATGCATAGAACAACAACTGTAGAGTTTAATGGAATTGGTTCTATAACATTTTACGATAGTACTCATAATAAAAGAAACATTTAGAATTTTCTAATCCCCCTCTCTATACCCCCCTCCCCAACTGTTGATGTCTGTTAATAACAAATTTGATCTTTAGTGTTGACTAATATGGTTACTACGTATTTTTTGTTTCTAAGTAAAAATCTGTTGAATAGTCGGGGTCGTTTACAGAAGGCCGAAACCGAGAATATACGAAAACCTCTGTTGATATATGAGTTACGAATAAATGTATGGAATATATATATATTTGTCTGTTAACGCGCTAGAAGTCAAAATTTGGATGATCGTTACTTAACTCGATATTTAAACATTTCATGTAAAAATGGAAGATCGGGCTCGTTAAGGCTAAAATCGGTCCATTTGGATGGGGTTTAGAGGCGGAGAGTTTCAAAAATTCGAAATATCTCCGTTGTTATGCGTTGAATCGAAAAATTGTAAAGAATCAATCTTATTGCAAATGTGATGGCTGTTCTATAACTGTTGTTACGTACACGTTTTCTCTATATTGAATATTAACGAAGTTATTTCCATGTTTCAGTTTTCGACCATCAGTAATCCCCCACTCCTACTCACGTCATATTAACTATAAGCTCTTATTTCATGAACTACTTCATTCCAAGTTGAAATACCAAACAGGCTTTTCTTGTGGCACATGAAAATACGTCATGAGATGCCGTCAACAATTAGGAATTTTATTTCTTGACTCGAAAATGTTTATTTGATCTATACTGGATATTTAACCGTTTCAGTCAACATTAAAGGTCATATTTGTTCCTGGCGTAAGTTGGACCTGAAATAGTGTGGTTTAGAGGGGAGGGGGATTCGAAAATTCAAAACATTTTCGTTATTATTAGTCTGATAGTAAAATGTTATAGAAACAATATTTTTAAACTATTGATGCTATACAATTGCCATTCTATATATTTATTCGAACTCAAATATTAAGCCAGTAATTCGTATTTTCTTGTATTCTGCTTTCTTTATTTTTTTATTATTAAATTGTATAGAACCAATCTTATTGCAAATTAAATTTACTATAAATATTGTTATATACATTTATTCTCCATCTTGAATATTAACCGAGATATTTGTATTTAAATAAAGTGTAGCGGACGAGTTATGATCGCTTCTATTTGTTCCGGCCGAAAGCTAGTTCGGCCGTTTCCGTAACTGTTCGGCACTCGTATGCAGATTTCTCTATTGTATAACTTTATTTGGGAAACTTGTTTAGTTTACGCAGGACTTGCGTGAAGGGTTTTTTATCTAGAGTTGTGGAGTTACATATGTTGTTAAAAGATTTTGAGGGAGTGCGAGGGGGAAGAAGGTTGTGAAACTGTTAGAGCGACTGGTTGGAAATAAGAGAAGAGAGGAATAGGATAGGATAGGGACATGATAGCCGAGAGCATTCCTACAGATCCAATTTCTTTTTATCCTCTCTCTTTCTTCATATCCCTCACACTTTATGTCAGGGCGGTCCCTCACATCTCTCTTACCATTTATCACATATCATGCATTAATTGTATTGACAATTATTCTACGAGTATAGTTGGTCTGTGTCGTCTTCAATGTTGGCCGACATAGGTACATTAGTGCCTAATTAAAAAAGTTCGTCTCGCTAGTCCGGCTAAAGAATTCAGGGGCTGGATAAATTAGAAACAATTCTCCATCCCATATTTTGCTATGGAGATCCTTATATGTATGACATGTATATCGTGCATTTGCAGTTTTAAGGTGAAAAGAAACATTAAATGGCTTAATGAACTTCTTGATTCAGTCCCTTCAATTACGAGGTGTGTATAAGGCACACCGTCTTAAAGATAAGACAGAAAAAGCATAAAGCAGCTATTGTAGTCATTCCTCCTTCCAGCCATTCAGAGTGGTTTCCTCCTTCCAGCCATTCAGAGTGGTTCCCGTCTTCCAGCCATTCAGAGTGGTTTCCTCCTTCCAGCCATTCAGAGTGGTTTCCTCCTTCCAGCCATTCAGAGTGGTTTCCTCCTTCCAGCCATTCAGAGTGGTTTCCTCCTTCCAGCCATTCAGAGTGGTTTCCTCCTTCCAGCCATTCAGAGTGGTTTCCTCCTTCCAGCCATTCAGAGTGGTTTCCTCCTTCCAGCCATTCAGAGTCGTTTCCTCCTTCCAGCCATTCAGAGTGGTTTCCTCCTTCCAGCCATTCAGAGTGGTTTCCTCCTTCCAGCCATTCAGAGTGGTTTCCTCCTTCCAGCCATTCAGAGTGGTTTCCTCCTTCCAGCCATTCAGAGTGGTTTCCTCCTTCCAGCCATTCAGAGTGGTTTCCTCCTTCCAGCCATTCAGAGTGGTTTCCTCCTACCAGCCATTCAGAGTGGTTTCCTCCTACCAGCCATTCAGAGTGGTTTCCTTCTGCCAGCCATTCAGAGTGGTTTCCTCCTTCCAGCCATTCAGAGCGGTTTCCGCTTTCCAGCCATTCAGAGTGGTTTCCTCCTTCCAACCATTCAGAGTGGTTTCCTCCTTCCAGTTATTCAGAGTCGTTCCCGCCATCCAGCCATCTACAGTCGTTTCCGCCTTCCAGTCATTCAGAGTGGTTTCCGGCTCCTGCATGAATGTATCCAAATCCTACTGGAGTATCATAAATATTCTAAGCATTGGGCTAGAAGATCTGTATACTGATATTAGTATAATATTTCAATGAAATTGTTAAACATTTATTAACCTTTGAATATAAAAAAACATGGCAATAGCTCATCAGGAATTTTCCTCTGCACTCCTCTTACTGATATTATTCAAACTGGCCACAGCCAGCATATGGGACAAGAAATGTTCATTTTCTACCTTTGATATCCTATTAAAATACTCTCTAGCTACTTGCTCCAGGTAAATAAATGTTATAATTTCTAGGTTCTATGTTGGGTTTGTTCAGTCACTGGGTATTCCAGGCATTTGTTCTTTAAGGTTTGCATACTGATGAATATGAGGGCGATTCATCGTTTGAAGTGTATAATAAACGTCTACTGTCAATGTAAATTTGCCCATCTAAGGGATGATTATTTAAGTAGTCCTCATATATTATTTCCTCTATTATTTCCAGGCATCAAAAGTTTGTTTGATGGTGAAAATTCCCTTTTAAAGTTGGTGAAGTTTATTCACCATAAAGTGAAGTGAGTTTATATTGGCATTAGAATTTGAATTTCGGCGTATCCTTTGGGGCGTAAAGTGTATATTAGTAACTGGGATATTTTATCCGAGAAAATAATATTATAATCAAAGTTATATTGGCTTAATGTTGAATGTGTCGCACTTTTGCCGAGTATCATACCATCGGTATTTCAAAGGTTTGTTCGTTTTTCTAAAAATAAAAATTCTCCTAAGATACTGGGCGGTACAGGAACCAATTCAACAGGGCCAATAAAATGGTAAACATTTATTTTTAATGAACCAATTCGGAGAGCGAGCTCTACCGGCTCTGATGATGGAGAAAATTCATCAAAAAGCCTTTTTAGAAGACTAATTGAAGGAATAGCTAAAGAGGGATCAGCTATTGAGGTTGGGATCAGGCATGACGAGATTTTCGAAAAGTATTCTTCAAATGTCCATCAATCCTACCTAGTAGATGACAAAAAAGTCCGTCATGCTCCCAACGGAAACTGGGTCTGAATTCTAAACAAACAAGTCTGCCAGCCACTCAGAGCTGAACAGATAGACATATTCTTCACCGGAAAGAAACACAATTAATTAAATATATCTGAATATATCATATATTTATTGAAACTATTTACTACATCTATCTATATCTAGTACTGTAATTTATAATGAATGATTGCATATACCTCACAAAGTGGAAGCTTAAACCAGTCTCTAAACGAATTTCACGAGAGCCGAAAATGGCCGGATCTTACGATTAAAACCAACAAGAGCCAAACAAAACCGGATATTCACGATCTCATCTCGTCGATTTTCCCCACACACTTAATAAAAATGCAAATATCTCGGTTAATATTCAAGATAGAGAATAAATGTATATAATAATATTTTTAGTACATTTAATTTGCTATAAGATTGGTTCTATACACTTTTTCGATCCGACGTATAATAACGGAGATATTAAGAATTTGGGAAATTCATCCCGTCTAAACTCCCCCTCCCCCTGGTCCGACTTCAGCCGTTAACGAACTTGATCTTTCTTTTTACATAGAACAACTAAATATCGAGTTTTGTAACGATTAAACCTAAATTGAGACCTCTAGAGCTGTAACTGACATATATATACATATATATATATATATATATATATATATATATATATATATATATATAGAAACACACACACACACACACTTGTGAACGGAACTCATTTTCGTCATCTCCTGGGTAGGATAGATGGACACTTGATGAAAAATTTCGAACATCGCGTCATGAGTACGACCTTAATCGCTGATTTCCCTTAGGGGAAATCTGCTAAAAGGAGATATCGGGAATTTAATGTTTTTATCTGTAAAAGGAGCTAATACGGAGAATCTGAAGCCATAGGTTTAAAACATTGTCAATAATTACGTTAACTATTTTCTAAAGCATTTCCACTAAACGAAGAGTTCCGACACAAATTCCAAAGAGCTAACAATGTAAGCATAGAGAATAAACAAGGAGGTAGATGATGATGAAGGGAGAGAGCCGGCCTTGAATCCCATCCAAATGGCATAGCTAGTCGAGAACTAAATCATAGTCATCTTATTGGACGCTCACCAACAAATATTACCTACCACGGGTAAATCGCTTCCTCAAAATAAATGGAATATTAATAAGTCCGCCACGCAGTGTCTGCGTAAACTAAGCAGATTTCCTACGTGATGGTAAAACACACTTTCCATCTGTCACTGCATATTCTCGGTTTAAATGTAAAAAAAAAAGTCCGTCATGCAGTGACTGCGTAAAGAAAGCTGATGTCCCACTTAAATTTTTCCAATAGAGGCATTTCACTAGTGTCGATCAGCTGCGGAAACGGCCGAACTTTTGGCCGTTCAATTCAAATGTTAAGCGAGTACTTCGTGCTTCTTGTTTTCTGCCCTCAGTACCTTCTGCCCTCAGTACCTTCTGCCCTCAGTACCTTCTGCCCTCAGTACCTTCTGCCCTCAGTACCTTCTGCCCTCAGTACCTTCTGCCCTCAGTACCTTCTGCCCTCAGTACCTTCTGCCCTCAGTACCTTCTGCCCTCAGTACCTTCTGCCCTCAGTACCTTCTGCCCTCAGTACCTTCTGCCCTCAGTACTTACTGCCCCAGTACCTTCTGCCCTCAGTACCTTCTGCCCTCCCTAGCAATAGAGAATGTGGCGAAGTGAGTTCACAAGTATGCTAGAGTAGCACCTGAGAAATCTGCTTAGTTTACTCAGCTCCTGAGTGACGGACTTTTTCAACTATGTACCGTAAGTGCACACAGCTTAAGTACGTTCATTGCGGATGTTGGTTAAGTTTGACTCTCGTGGTTTTTCTCGTGATAAATTGAATGCACAAACATCCAAAGGTTTTATGTCGATTTACTATGTTTTTGGTACTGATTAAAACTTTGGCTGTAGAGTTAGAATATATTGTTGGAATAGTTGGTGGTTATTTTACTTGTGGCTTGCTGAATTCCAGTCCGTTTAATAATTCTGATTAGTTTACTATTTGCTTTTAAGTTTGGAATGAATTGGATGGCGAGAGGTGGGGGTGGGGTCTATAGCTAGTCCCTAACCCCAGGTCTAATAATCATCCTCCCCTAACTGGGGGTAAATATATTTTGTACTAATATTTGCTTTTACAACTGGTCTACTTTACTCTGACAAGAGCGGCAAATGCTTTGATGGGGTTGTGTTGGCAAACTTCTACTTCCTGTTTTTGTTGCAAGCCTGCTCCACACACCTGCCTTCTACCTGCATGGGTCCCTTTAGTTGCTCCACCCTGTCTCCACTCAAGTCCGTCACGCCTGGGCTGCGTTAATTAAGCTGATTTCCTATCGACAAATTTTCATTTATCTCAAACTTAAAAGTTCAATAAGAACAATATTTGGGCTTCTAATAAAGTGCTTTATACGTAGTAAGGTTCAAAAGTTTCCGGCCTGGGATAGAAGGAAAGGTGAAAGAAAAAAACTGGTTTTACTGTTTTTCAATATATTCTCCTCTAAGTTCAATACGCTTATTACAACGCTTTGGCAACATTTCTATACCATGAAAAAAATAATTTTCTTCTTTGTTAAAAAAAATGTTCTTCCACTGCTGCTTGGAGCTCTTCGTCTGTGTTAAATCGCCTTCCACGAAGGCCAGATTTTAATTTTGAGAAAAGGTAGAAATCACTAGGGGCCAAGTCTGGGCTGTAGGGTGGGTGAGAGATTTCTTGGAATCCACAGTCCTTCACAGCGGCCTTGGAAATCAATGCTGTGTGGACAGGGGAATTGTCGTGAAGGAGGCGGACGACGCCTCTGCTTCACTTCCCTCGCCTCTTCTCTTTAATGGCGACTCGTAATCGGTGAAGTAGGGCTGCACAATACTCACCATTCATTGTGGTATTCCTTTCTTTAAAATCTATCAACAGTATTCCTTTACAGTCCCAAAAAATTGTGGCCATTATCTTTTTTGTTGGCTGCGTGACTTTTGCCTTTAAAGGAGGCGCTTCTCCTGGTCTTCTCCATTCCAAGGACTCTCTTTTGCTGAGTGGGTCATAATATAGAACCATTGTCTCATCCCCAGTTACAATTGAGTCCAAAACATTCTTTGGGTCGGCATTATACTCGCGTAAAAATTCATTGCAGCAGTGAACTCGTTCCTGTTTTTGATGAGCTGAAAGAATTTTTGGAATCCATCTTGCACTAACCTTGTTCATATGCAAATGTTCTTTGATGATCCTCAAAACACTTGTTTTTGAAAGCCCCAACCTACCTGCTATTTCCTGGGTTTTCAGTCGTCGGTCAGACAGCAATTCAGATTCCACAAGTTGGATTGTTTCAGAAATGACAGCTTCCAGTGGGCGACCGGGACGTGGGTCATCTTCTAGACTTTCTCTCCCTAGCTTAAATAATTTTGCCCATTCTTTCACTGTGGAGTACGAGGGGGAGGACTTGAAAGCCTGTATACACAATCCAAGCGCTCTTTGATTTGCGCAGGAGTAAGACTCTCTTTACAAAAGAATTTAATTATCGCAAGGTACTCGAGTTTAAACATTGTAAAAATGGGGAGTTTCCTTGAAGGCTGGGCACTGACTGACAAGACTGAGGAAGTGCGGGCGATGGGTATGGAGTGAGCAGGCATGGACCTGCATAGGCGTGCACGTTTGAAGGAGGGCAAGCAGGACAGGCCGGAAACTTACGGACCTTACTACACGTATATGGAGATTATATAATATCTCCAAATGTTCCTGTATTCCTATTGAAGAAAATTTAATTGGCCCTTTTTGTAAATTCGTTAAGGCAAACCGAAATATTTATAATTCATTTTATTATTATATATTTTTTTTTTTTTTTTACATTTAACAGATGTAAATGCGTTACATTTCATGACATAAATTATGGAGCTGTGCAACGTTGCTAGTCGCCACAGCCATACTTGTAACATGTGGTTTAGCTAGCTAGTGAGAGTTGGAGAATATGCGGTCAGCACATTACTATTCGCTACGTGTTTATTTGTGGCTTTCTTAACCGGTTATCCAACAGTGACTCACTATGCCTTGTGTGTGGGCGTCATATTTGCTACCAAAATGACCTGCCACTCGAGGGAAAAACTCAGTCAGGCAGTGGCTTCGTAAATTAATATGTGTGTGTGTGTGTGTGTGTGTGTGTGTATATATATATATATATATATATATATATATATATATAAATAAATAAATAACACAATTTAGCATAATATGCTCTGCCCCTTTTTGAGGGGTACCTATCAAGGTGAGCCTTATTATCTGCGCTTTTGAGGTAATTGTATTAAATTTTAACTTGTGGGAAATACAACTATCGGTAGAGGATGTTGTTAAGGGAGCAGGTTAAGTTAATCTTTATTTGTGTATAAATGGAAGTTAACAATTGTGATGGACGCTTTAAGTATTCTTAGACACATCAAGGTTTCCGCAGGTTATCTTATGACAAAAGATCATAAGCCGATATGTGGAAGTGTAACACAAACTTAACTACAACATATTAAGTGAATGTCATACGCTGCTGTCAGTAGTATCCGACGGTATATATATATTTCAACATTCCTCATTTTTGTTATTTATTTGTTTACTTTTACAGTAATCGCATTTTCGTGACTGGGGCGATTGAGCTATGAATCAGTTAAACTTTTTACCTTCAGTGTATCATATTTTCACAAGTATGCTCATTTCTGCAAATATTTTCAGTATTGTCCTACATTATAATGTTTTGAAAATGTTATGTTTGAAGTAGTGTAATTCGCAGTTTATATACTGGCTACGGTCGTGTAGTAATTCAGTCCAAGTGTATGGTAGGTCTATGTGAGTGCTTAGATAGCAGTCAGTTAGTATATGTTTTATAGTAAGTCTACAGTTACAGTGTTGCCAGTAGGGTTCGTCTTCTCCAGTAAGTAAGTGTGAGTCAGTCGAGAATGGACAATTCTTATGCTTGTTAAAACTACTTCTTCTCTTCTAATTAGCCTTTTTGAGGAAGGCCTTTCACCAAGTATATGTTTCAGTTCTCTGAGTTTGGTGTCAGTTCTGGCTCGCCATGATTTCTGCCATGAATTGAGTTTTGCCAGGGCTTGAATATCTTCGTGTGTACAATATGTGGTGTCGTGAGTTCGTTTTGAGTGATTTTTCTAGTGTTTGTAAGTCCTGGCAACCCTTCCATAGTTATTCTTTTATTTAGTGTATGGATTTTGTGTAATATGTACGGGATGAGTGGATTCCTCATTTTTGTCATCTCCTAGTTTGTAATGGCCATCAACATTTGAGATTTTTTTTTTTCGGAAATCGCTACCACATCCTCGTCTGCTGGGAAATGTAGGTCGACCCGAGGCCAGCGTGTAATGGTTTTATGGCGGTGGGATCTGATGCCCCCAGCTGACGGTGTGAAGGAGGTGCCCGGTGAGACCAGCCACACCCATTCTAATTAACTGCTCTTAATATCATGTCGATGGTCCACATTCGTGGTCTAGTTCCGCTCCGTCTCGTCCCACCAGCCTTTTCATTTATCCACCTCTCAAACCAAATTTAACACTCCAGCCCCGAGGTTGCAGCTCACTTCATCCCAATATGCTTATCTTTATATATATAATTCTACAGTACGTGTGTATGTCACTGAACTCCTCCTAAACGGCTGGACCAATTTGAATGAATTTTTTTGTATGCGTTTGGGTGACGCCCTGGATGGTTTAGATTCACAAATCAGCCCGGCAGATGGAGCTGGAGTGGGGGTTGTAAGGGAGGCATATAATTAAAAATAGCGAAATTTCGTTTCCTATTGTTGTTGTTATTTGGAGTAACTTTTGCTATATTCACTTTTGTCGTGTAACAAAGTAGAAACGAGATATAGTAAAGTAGCTTTTGTATTAAACATAATATTATTAAATTTAATATCCTAATCGCTTGAAATATCATCCAGGACAACATCTGTAGGATCCGCTAGTATATATATATATATATATATATATATATATATATATATATATATATATATATACTAGCTAAGGTACCTGGGAATTCATTTGAGACTGAATGGTGATGATATTTTTTTGGCAAGGCTTTACTTTGCACAATATTTTAACATTTACCCGTCCCAGTGCTTAGGGTTTATACCCGTCATTGCTATGGATTTGTTAATAATAAAATTAATTTTTTATGTAAGACTTCACTGTCCTCCATATTTTCATATTTCCCGTCTCCTGTGCATTATGCATAGATTTGGTTTATTAAGGATAAAATATTAACATAGATTTGAATTTATTTTTCCAGGGGAGGTACCTGGTAGTTGGTATTGTAAAGAATTGTTGAACATATCAATATTTCTACGCGAATTACTTGCTTCATTCATTGTACCCGAAAAAATGTATAAAACAAAAGTAACTCTAAATAACAAAGTAAACAACTTTTGTTATGAGCACGTTTATCGAAAAACAAATAGACAATGAAATATCGCGAGTTTTTATTTCAATACACCTATGGCCTTTTACTTCGTTATACGCCAAAAGTATATATTACAAATGCTATTCTACATAACAAATTAAACAACTTAATTATATGAATGTTTGCCGAAAACGAATAGATAATGAAATATCGCAATATTTCATTTCAGACCCTCCTTATAACCCCACTCCTGCCATTTTCTAAAAATGTTCATAAAGCTTATAAGCCTGCGTTAACTAAGCAGATTTCCCACGTGCGTAACGTTTTTGAATTTATCTAAGTTCAATGAGAACAATATTTGGTATTTAAGCTTCAAATAATGTGCTTTATAACATAATGGAATATTGCTAATATGAGATGAGTAGGAGTGGGTGTTAACTGCTGACCGAAAACTAAAAAATGCAAATATCTCAGTTAATAATCAAGACATGAAACAATGTACATAACAACATTTATTGAACATTAAATTTTCAATAAAAATGGTTTTATACACTTTTTCGATCCGACGCATAATAACGGGGGTATTAAAAATTTCCGAAATTGTCTCTAAACTGTCCCCCCTCCCCCTGGTTCGATTTCAGCGGTTAACGAACTTGATCTGTCTTTTTGTATAAAACGATTATATGTCAAGTTTTGGTATCTATAAGACAAAAATTGCGACCGCTAGAGCGGCAACAGACAAATATATATATATATATATATATATATATATATATATATATATATATACTAGCTCAGATACCCGGCTTCGCCCGGGAATTCATTTGAGGCTGAATGGTGATGGTATTTTTTTGGCAAGGCATTACTTTGCGCAATATTTTGACATTTACCCGTCCCAGTGTTTACATGTGAGGAATCGCCAACCCTGAAGGGTAACTTTTAAGCCAATCCGAGCTCACATAGTATAGGCAAAGTTTTGCAGTAAGATTATATTTTTAATAGTGAATCTCACTGGAAATTGCTTCCAGTAATTCCAGACGGGAAATAAGTAAACTCAATTAACTGGTAAGGCTCCCGTCATCTTCGCTCCCGCATGAGACTTCTCAAAATTCTTCTACTTATATTATTGATGCAAAACATTATTTTATAATTTATCTACCGTATGGAATTAAATAATAGTGGTACCCTGAAAATATCATATCGAGTTTAAACGCATATTGTTTTTTGTCATGATGACATTGCCATTAACGTTTAATTGTTATTATATTACATATTTGTTTCAATAACATACGAGGTACATTATACAAATTAAATAATGGAAATGCTCTTATAGTTTATATTTCTATTGGAAATATAACAAATAGAATATTTGCCGAAAATCAAATAGAAATTATAAAAAGCGATCATTTCAGCCTCTCTTATAATCCGCACTCCCCTTTGAACCTAAAATTTTTAATATAGCTTATAATCATGGAAGAATTAATGCTAATTCACACACCGAGTTTTGCTAAGTTCGGTTCAACAAAAATTGACGACCGCTATAGTTTTTAGTTTATAACTCATTTATACTTCCGTATACGGCAAAAGTGCATATAACAAAAGTTACTCTAAATTACAAAATAAACAACTTTTGTTATGTGCATATTTGCTGAAAAAGCGATAGGAAACGAAATATCGCTATTTTTAATTTCAGGCCTCCCTTATAACCCCCACTCCTGTTTGTCTTAGAGAATATTAATATAGCCTAAAGTCTAAGTTGGGCTAGTAGTAATATACATACCAAGTTTCATAAAATTCGGTTCAGCCGTTTATTCGTGAAAAGGTAACAAACAAATAAACAAACAAACAAACAAACAAACAAACAAACAAACAGACACGAAAGAAACAAAATGCAGTTATGGTGTCTATGACATGTGAAACGAAAAGTTATCGTGAAATTTCGCGAAAAAAATCAATGTACAGACAGAGGTTACAATTTTTTTATATATATATATATATATATATATATATATATATATATATATATATATATATATATATATATATATACAGTTTTGAACGGAGCTCATTTTCGTCATCTACTAGGTAGGATCGATGGGCATTTGAAGAAAAAATTCGAAAATCGCGTCATGAGTACGACCTCAATAGCTGATTTCCCATAAGGGAAATTTGCTAATAGAATTTTGAACAGACCTGATGTTGATCATCTCCTACATGGGGTTGGTGGATATTTTCCAATATTCAACGAATATAACCAAACTTTATCTTCAGTTACTTTCCTGGAAGGACCCTACCTAAAAGTTTCAATTCTGGTTGTTCAATGTTTTCCATTATACGTATTATTGTAAATCCCCAAAGTCCTTATCAAATATGAAAAAGTTGAATGAAAAGCTCCTAGAATACAGAATGATCAAACTGTAGTTAATTATCCCACTTACAATCACAACTGACAAGGTAGTTAATTGCTTTTCATTATTTACTTAGCAAAACCAATACAATATTTGAATTACTAGAATAAATATAGCAAAAGGAACTAAGTGGTTAACATAATTATAATTAATCAAATATAAAACAATATTTAAAGAATTTTATCTTTTGTATTGGAATTAATACGCCTCAATTTCTCGCGGTACTTCGGTTTATCTTACAAAACTATTATATTAAATAGCATTTGAAAGCTTCATATATCAACTTCAGAAGTTTAGATTATAATTTGCGGGGCCATTCTTATTTGCTCAGCCAAAGAATTTCATTTTTTGTTTATATTTAGGAACAAAGAACATTTTGTAAGGAACTCCTTCTACTGAGATGAAATCATAATTCTAATGTGTAAAATGAAGTAATACCTTTTGAAATATTAATATTTTGCTTCATATTTATTCCACGTAGAACCTAATGGTGCTATTTTCGTGATGTATTTTTATTCCTTGTGCTATTTACCCACAATTTTTTGCTCCATTAAAAAGAGTATATCTATTGCTCAACAGAATGAATGAATTACCAAGGCTTACCAGATGCCTTAGGGCATGTGGCCAAAAATGTGACATAAAATGTAAGGAAGCCATGCAATACAGTATGTATCAATGGAATAAAAGTTACATATTGAATCCTCATAAATATTTTTAATAATTGAGGACAAAGAATAATTTAATTGAAGAGTATAGAATCAATTTGAAAAAGTCCGTCACGCAGGGGCTGCGTAAACTAAGCAGATTTCCCACGTGATGTTTTACAATAGAGAAATTTCACGAGAGCCGAGTAGTTAAGGAAATGTCCGAAATAACTTTTGGCGGGAAAGTCACTCGTCCGTTAGCCGCCCAGATTTAATAAAAATGCAAATATCTTGGTTAATATTCAAGGTAGAGAATAAATGTATATAACAATATTTATAGTAAAATTATTTTGCAATTAGGTTGATTCTGCACAATTTTTCGATCCGACGTATAGTAACAGAGATATTTCGATGTTTCAACATTCTCCCCTCTAAACCTCCCCCCCCCCTCCCCGGGTCCCATTTCAGCCGTTAACGAACTTGATCTTTCTTTTTACATAACACGACTAAATATCGAGTTTGGTAACGATTAAACAAAAATTGCGACCGCTAGAGCGGTAACAGACAAATATATATATATATATATATATATATATATATATATATATATATATACACATACACAGTTTTGAACTGACCTCATTTTCGTCATCTCCGAGGTATGATCGATGGACATTTGAAGAAAAAATTCCGTCATGAGTACAATCTCAATAGCTGATTTCCCTTAAGGGAAATCTGCTAAAACGATAGGAGCGAGATACGACGTGGCAAATTCAAAGTTTTCGTGTTTATAAATGAATATCGTCCATTTAAAAGCAAGAAAGGCCTTAAAAATTGGGGCCAATAGAGTTAGGAAAGAAGTGCTGGAGTTATTCGAAGCAGAATAGTAGTATTACTGAGTACAAATAGGAAATACAAAAAAAAAAAAAAATTAAACAAAAACTTTACGCAGGGGCAGCGTAAACTAAGCAGATTTCTCAAGTGCTGGTGTAGCATACTTTTGGTCTCATCTCACCACATATTTGCTATCTTTATATAATAACGTGATGACCTTCTGTATACACCCAGTAATTTCAATTTAAAATATGTCTTAAAAGATTGTAGCCCAAACTCAAATTCAAATCAAACATCTTTTGTCAAGGTCTTTTTCTGTGTTCCATAAGCTTCATTCTGTTTAGAATTGACATTGAGATAAGTTATCCAGCACGCCATTCCTGCACGTGGGGAATCTGCTTGGTTTGCACAGCCCCTTGCGTGACTGCCTTATACAGATTGATGTATATTAGTAAACGGAGTGCTGAACTAGCCCTAATGGTTGATAAGAGATGACGTAAGGCCAACTAACTTGGCTTAAGTGGAAGATAGTTGAGTGAAAATTAGCGCCATAGGACTCGACTGGCTGAGTGGCCTGCCCTCAAAACTTTTAGATAGATGTTAAGTGATGCGTGATTTGACTCGCTCGTACAGGTTTCAACTAGCTTGCTTGAGTAGGTCAGATCAGGAATAACTAGGTAACTGCTCTTGACTAGCCTAGCTCAATTTGCCAGTGACATCTTCACCAACTGATACCCTCTCCTGTTCCTAGGGAATTAGGTGACCCAGACTGCTGGAAGTACCATGTTATGCCCATTATATCTGATGATTGCAATGTTATAATATTTATCTTAAGATTTTTTATTGTCCTCTATGAAAATATATTTAGCAAATTTCCCTTGGGGGAAATCAGATTGTACGCATTACGCGATACAAAAAAAGGTGGAGTTCGTTAATGGCTGACTGGGTTAGAGAGGGAGGAATTTCGGAAATTCGAAATATCTCCATTCTTAAACGTTGGGTCGAAAACTTGTATAGAACCAATCGTATTGCAAATAAGATTTACTATAAATATTGTATACATGTATGCTCTATCTTCAGTATTAATATTTCAAAAAAAAAGTCCGTCACGCAGGGGCTGCGTAAACTAAGCAGATTTCCCACGTGAAGTTTTACAATAGAGAAATCTGCCTAATAACAACTGTAGTAGTAAGAAACCTCTAAACCTAAAAAACATTATTTAGGGCGTAATAACCCAGTAGTTTCTAGTCCCAAAAAACAGTTAACCTAACCTCTAAACCTATTCACGAGAGACGATAGTTATGGAAACGGCCGCCAGAGCTCTCGGCGGAAACTCCGACCATAGCCTACTGGTGGCCAACGCAGAATAAAAATGCAAATATCTCGGTTAATATTCAAGATACAGAATAAATGTATATAACAATATTTATAGTAAATTTAATTTGCAATAAGATTGGTTATGTACAATTTTTCGATCCGACGTATAGTAACGGAGATATTTCGAATTTTCGAAAATCCTCTCCTCTAAACCTCCCCTCGCACTGGTCCGATTTCAGCCGTTAACGAACTTGATCTTTCTTTTTACATAAAACGCTTAAATATGAAGTTTGGTAAGGATCAAACAAAAATTGCGACCGCTAGAGCGGTAACAGACAAATATATATATATATATATATATATATATATATATATATATATATATATATATACAGTTTTGAACGGGCCTCATTTTCGTCATCTACTAGGTAGGATCGATGGACATTTGAAGAAAAATTTCGAAAATTCCGTCATGAGTACAACCTCAATAGCTGATTTCCCTTAAGGCTCGGCTATTGGAGAAACGAATACATACTCTAGTGTATATTGTAGCCACTAGATGTCAGTTGTCTTCTGATTTGTATGGTAATCGTCATCATATGTTTGAAATGGCTACTCCGCAGCAGAAATTATTTTGTGTTTTCGAGTTCGCGGAGTGTAATTCCGTGATTACAGCGCAAAGGCGTTTCAGCTTGAGGTACCAAATTGATTCTCCGAGTGAGTGGAACATTCGCAGATGGACGGTTTGTAGATACAGGATGTCTATGTAAAGGAAAGAGTCCTGGCCCTCTCGTGTTCCTGAAGAAAATGTTGTACGAATTCAAACTGCTTTCAGTTCAAGCATATGGCGGTTACCAAGCTTACAACTGACATCTAGTGGCTGTAATATAAATTAGTCTATGTATTCGTTTCTCCAATAGCCGAGCCGAGGCGCAGCAATTGATAGTTTTGACAAAATGACACTTTGTAATACGTATATTCTTTTTGAAACACTTTGCATTTTGCATTGTTTAATTTTCATCTTTAACTAAACCCCGTTTCGACTCATGTCATATTAGCAATAAGCTGTTAAATCATAAGCCTATTTTTTTCAACCTTAATTACCAAGTATTGTTTTCATTAAACGTTAACTGTGTGAAGTACATGAAAATACGTAGTGTGATGACAATTGGGGCAGGAATACGGGGGGGGGGGAGGGGCTTTAGAGAAGGAATATTCAAACTATCGCACTTTATTTTGAGTCGTGTTGCAAAATGTTATAGGTCGAATCTTGTTACGTTTTTGATGCCCATCAATTGTTGTTCTAAACATTTTTTAGTACCTAAGTATTACACGAGTTCTTTGTACTTTCTTGCTTTCAGCTCATTCATCGGTTTTTTACATAGAAATATAGAATGAGATCACAAACGTGTTATGCCAGGACATGGGAAATCTGCTTAGCTTGTGCGTGACGGGCTTTTAGCAGATTTACCTTAAGGGAAATCAGCTATTGAGGTTGTACTCATGACGGAATTTTCGACATTTTTCTCCATCGATTTTTGCCCATCGATCCTACCTAGTAGATAACGAAAATGAGGTACGTTCAAAACTGTATATATATATATATATATATATATATATATATATATATATATATATATATATATATATTTGTCTGTTGCCGTTCTAGCGGTCCAAATTTTTGTTTGATCGTTACCAAACTCGATATTTAAACGTTTTATGTAAAAAGAAAGATCAAATTCGTTAATGGCTCAAATCGGACCACGGGGAGGGGGGATTTAGAGGGGAGGATTTTCGAAAATTCGAAATATCTCCGTTACTATTCGTCGGATCGGAGAATTTTACTAAATCAATCTTATTACAAATTAAATTTACTATAAATATTGTTATATACATTTCTTCTCTATCTTGAATATTAACCGAGATTCTTTCCCGCCAAAAGCTAGTTCGGCCATTTCAATAACTGCTCGGCTCTCGTGAAATTTCTCTATTGTAAAACGTCACGTGGGAAATCTGCTTAGTTTACACAGCTCCTGCGTGACGGACTTTCCTCCTAGCAAGACTCCTGCGCACATAATTTATGCGTGCTATACTATCATTTTTGATTGGCCAGTGCAGTTCGTAATTGCAGGTGCACTACCTTACATAAAGTATATAGGTTGTTATAAGCGATTACTGTGTGGGCGTGGGACTATTCCAGCTGGAGCTGATGTGTGGGATCCCCAGGACCCAGCCATATTGTTATATTTCCTGATAAACCCTAGATCGTGCTTCTGTCAGCCATGACCTTTCCTGTCTCTTCACCTGTATTCCCACTTCACTCTCAGCCATTCTATAGTTCCTCCCCGGTACACGTTATATCATATTTTTGTACATTAAGGGTTTCTGTAGGGCATCAGATGAAAAAAAAAGGTTGTCAGAGTGGCTGCGTTAACTAAGTAGATTTCCCACCCGCTTGGTATAACATAACATATTTTTGATGTCATCTGGCCACATTAGCTATTTTGCTATATATATATATATATATATATATATATATATATATATATATGTATATACACACATATAAAAATCGATGAGTATAAGAGGGGGGGGGTGACATTGAAGGCTGAAAACAAAAAAAAAAATACGAATAACTCACTTATACATGAGTTACGAAAATATGCCTACAACTACAAGTGTAGACCATCGATAGTTTGACAAGATCGATTCTATACTATTTTATGATCCTACTCATTATATAAATAATGGAGATATATTGACTTGGCTATAAGATATATTCGCTTGGCTATAAGATATATTGGCTTGGCTATAAGATATATTGGCTTGGCTATAAGATATATTGACTTGGCTATAAGATATATTGGCTTGGCTATAAGATATATTGACTTGGCTATAAGATATATTGACTTGGCTATAAGATATATTGACTTGGCTATAAGATATATTGACTTGGCTATAAGATATATTGACTTGGCTATAAGATATATTGACTTGGCTATAAGATATATTGACTTGGCTATAAGATATACTGACTTGGCTATAAGATATATTGACTTGGCTATAAGATATATTGACTTGGCTATAAGATATATTGACTTGGCTATAAGATATATTGACTTGGCTATAAGATATATTGACTTGGCTATAAGATATATTGACTTGGCTATAAGATATATTGACTTGGCTATAAGATATATTGACTTGGCTATAAGATATATTGACTTGGCTATAAGATATATTGACTTGGCTATAAGATATACTGACTTGGTTATAAGATGTATTGACTTTGCTATAAGATATACAACGTTTTAATCCGACTGTAATAACATAGACGTTTCAAATTTTCCCTCCTCCTCCTTGTCAGATTTCACCCATTAACGAACTTGATCTTTAGTTTTACATGGAACGCTTATATATCGAGTTTTATAATGTTATTACCGCCAAAGCGGTAATAGGCAAGTATATGTATAGTTTTGAACGGACCTCATTTTCGTTCCTACGTTATCCTACGATCGATGGACATTGGGAGAAAATGTTTTGAAAATCGTCAAGAGTCATTTTTTAGGGAAATTATGGATGTCGCCGATGAAATACCCCGTCATTAGTTAAATTAATTTAAACATTATTTTAATGAAACTTCAGTTATACAGGTATCCTTAGGAGAAAGTAGCTTTGGATCTGATTGCATGAAAAATTACTTTCCCAAAAATTCTTTTAAATCATCGCGAGTAAATGAGTGGCAAATATACGGAAAATTGATAACATGGTCGCTCTCTAGCAGTCGTAGGCGCCCATAAATGAAGCCAGACTTCATATTTTAAATTTAACCGGAAAGGAAAGGTTATTGAAGAACAGAATTGCCCCATTTTGAGGGAGGGATTATTTGGGGAGGGGGAGGAAAAATGAAAAACACAAATATCTCCGTTGGTATAATTTGTATAATTTTACCAATTTTATTTTCTATGATTGTTGTTCTGTACTGTAGTTTTTCTTTTGAATAATAAGCAGCAGTTTTCTTAAATTAATAATAAGCTGCAGATTTCATTAATAAATAATAAGCTGCAGTTTTCTTTAATTAATAATAAGCTGCAGATATCATTAATTAAAAGCTGTAGATGTCATTAATTAATAATAAGCGGCAGATTTCATTAATTAATAATAAGCTGTAGTTTTCTTTAATTAATAATAAGCTGCAGATATCATTAATTAATAATAAGCTGATGATTTTTATTAATTAATAATATGATGTAGTTTTCATTAATTAATAATAAGCTGTAGTTTTCTTTAATTAATAATAAGCTGCAGATATCATTAATTAAAAGCTGCGGATTTCATTAATTAATAATAAGCTGTAGTTTTCTTTAATTAATAATAAGCTGCAGATATCATTAATTAAAAGCTGCGGATTTCATTAATTAATAATAAGCTGCAGATTTCATTAATTAATAATAAGCTGCAGTTTTCTTTAATTAATAATATGCTGTAGTTTTCTTTAATTAATAATAAGCTGCAGATTTCATTAATTAATAATAAGCTGATGATTTTATTAATTAATAATATGATGTAGTTTTCTTTAATTAATAATAAGATGCAGTTTTCTTTAATTAATAAGCTGCAGTTTTCTTTAATTAATAATAAGCTGCAGATATCATTAATTAAAAGCTGTAGATGTCATTAATTAATAATAAGCTGCAGATTTCATTAATTAATAATAAGCTGCAGTTTTCTTTAATTAATAATTATCTGCAGATATCATTAATTAAAAGCTGCAGATTTCATTAATTAATAATAAGCTGCAGATTTCATTAATTAATAATAAGCTGCAGATTTCATTAATTAATAATAAGCTGCAGATTTCATTAATTAATAATTAGCTGCAGGTATCATTAATTAATAATAAGCTGCAGATTTCATTAATTAATAATAAGCTGCAGATTTCATTAATTAATAATAAGCTGCAGATTTCATTAAGCTGCAGATTTTATTAATTAATAACAAGCTGTAGTTTTCTTTAATTAATAATAAGCTGCAGATTTTCATTAATTAATAATAAGCTGCAGATTTTATTAATTAATAATATGCTGCAGATTTCATTAATTAATAATAATCTGCAGATTTTATTGATTAATAATAAGCTGTAGTTTTCTTTAATTAATAATAAGCTGCAGATTTTATTAATTAATAATAAGCTGCAGTTTTCTTTAATTAATAATAAGCTGCAGATATCATTAATTAAAAGCTGCAGATTTCATTAATTAATAATAAGCTGCAGTTTTCTTTAATTAATATAAAGTTAAATTTTTTTTTTGGCGTGTCTGTTTTTTTTATACATGTTAACTAACATTTCACTTTTTTTTGTTACAGGTGAGCTATGGTCATACTACTTACTTGTAAATTGGTAAGTTGTAGCCAACAAAATTTTGTTTTACAAGCTTCTGTATTAAAATATCACAGCAATATACCATGAGAGATACATGGTTATATTTTTTGGATCTATACCATTCTCGATATTTAGTCGTTTCATTTGCCACTAGTAAACTCCTACTTATCATATTTTTAATTAGAAATAGAAAATTTATAGTGAGATGAGGTGAGTGACTAGTGGGTCTTAGGAGTATGTGAAATATCTGCTTTGTCTATGGACCAGGATTATAAAATATTTCTCCAAATAAATCTGGTGCAAGTAGCAGTCAAGAAACAAAAAGTCCGTCACGCAGGGGCTGCGTAAACTAAGCAGATTTCCCACGTGAAGTTTTACAATAGAGAAATCTGCCCAATAACAAGTGTAGTAAGTATTAAGGGATCACTAAAATTATACAAGAGGGAAAAATAGTTACGAAAACGGCCGCCAGAGCTCTCTTCGGAAAGTACCAAACAGCTCACTCCTATCGACCAATGCAGAATACAAATGCAAATATCTCGGTTAATATTCAAGATAAAGAATAAATGTATAGAACAATATTTATAGTAAATTTAATTTGTAATAAGATTGATTCTATACAATGTTTCGATCCGACGCATAATAACGGAGATATTTCGAATTTTTCGAAAATCCCCCCTCTAAACCCCCCTCCTACTGGTGCGATTTCAGCCGTTAACGAACTTGATCTTCATTTTTATATAACAATATTGAATTCTGAGATTTGTAACGATAAAAAAAAAATTGCGACCGATAGAGAGTTAACAGAAAAATCTAAATATATATATATATATATATATATATATATATATATATATATATATATATATATATAGATATAGATATAGATATAGATATAGATATAAAATCTCCTGGGTAGGATGATGGACATTTGAAGAAATTTTTCGAAAAACGCGTCATGAGTACGACCTCAATAGCTGATTTCCCTAAAGGGAAATCTGCTAAAAATAAAATGAAATATACGGGTTCACAATAAAAGGGAAAACTTTCTCAATATACACCTAAATTGAATTAATTATTTTTACTACGGCTTGTTGTTCGTTTTGGTTTAATTAAACAGTGAAAAGATCTGTTCGCTATTATACCCCAGATGGATGCAGCTGAGGTGTAATGCAGTCGATATTTTCTTCCTTTTTTTTTTTTTTAATAACCAGGAAATAGCAGAGCCATTTATCGAGTTTTATTAAATTCTCCTAACGATTAAAGTATAAAAAGATAGGATTTTTCCATTCGAGAACAAAATTAAATTGGTGGAGCATGATGGTTACGGACCAATCTTATGAAATTAATTCAGGGCGTCGGGTTGTGCTCAGTTTATTCGCCATTATTTCTTTTTGTATTTGTCAGGTTTTTTTTTTTATTTTTTTTTTTATTGCAGACAACCCTACAAATTTACCTTTATCCACTGTTTTTCATGTAGCTGTTAAAGTTACTACATGTAAGATTGACTACATTTGATTATTTCAATGCTACCGGCTTCAATCTTCTTTAGATTATTAGCAGATTTCCCTTAAGAAGGATTCGAAAATTCGAAATATATCCGTTACTATACGTCAGATCAAAAATTTCTATAAAACCAATCTTATTGCAAATTAAATTTACTATAATTATTGTCATGCATATTTATTCTCTATCTTGAATATTAACCGAGATATTTGCATTTTTCAGTTTTCAGCATTCAGCAAACCCCCCACTTCTACTCATGTTACATAAACAATACTTTATTATATAATAAACTACATTATTCAAAGCTTAAATATCAAATATTGTATTCAAAAGACCTTTATTATACGAGATACAAGCAAATATGTTCTGCTGACCCCCCTCCCCCCGTCTTATAGTCTTGGCATTCTAAAATTTGATTGATTGTGATAACAATTATTCTGACTCATTATTAATTACAGTACTAGATATAGTTTAATAGTTCTCAATGAAATTAATATGTTTTATTCTGATATATTTCAGTAATTATTTTTCTTCCCGGTCTGTGTCAGACCTGTTTGTTTACAGTACATCAAACATTACTTATTTCCGTTTGTATTTACTCACTTAATCTCACGGTGGAGTTGTGTTAGCAGTATGTAGATTTATCTATTACTAAACTTCACGAGGGAAATCTGCTTAGTTCACGCAGCCCCTGCGTGACGGACTTTTATATTAGATATTATGGAGAAGCATGCGTTTCAATATATTGTTGATTTCGTGGACGTTATTGGAAGGTCTAATTTAAACTCATAGTCACAATAAAACTTAAAAATGGAACTTGCTTTGACCTTAATGTTCTGAACTCTTGGCAAGAATTACCAGTATTTTAGTATGGTTAGAAAGTGTTAGTGCTCATTATCAAAATTGATTCAACTCTTTATTTAAAAAACGGTCACGCAGGGGCTGCGTAAACTAAGCCGATTTCCCACGTGCCGGTAACGGATACATAAAATCTTAATTGATAACGTCATCCAGCAAAGACTTTGGATGTATGACTACTTTATGACAAGAGAAGGAGTGGTAGATTACTTAGATAAAAATAAAAAGTCCGTCACGCAGGGGCTGCGTGAACTAATTTGATTTCCCACTCGAAGGTTTACAATAGACAAATATACATACTGGTAACATCACCGCGAATATTAAGTGAACAAATACAAATGGTAATGAGAAATTAATAAATTAATAAGTCTAGAATATAAAACGTCTGAAGTTTAAACAAATAGGACATTCCACCTGAATCCTAGAACCGGAAGGAAAACCATTAATGAAATATATGTGCATATAACATGTTAATTTTATTGACAGCTATTTACTATAGCTAATGTTGTAATTTGTAATGAATCAGAATAATTTTAATCTCAATTACTTACATTTTAGTAATCCAAGAATAAAGGAAGGGGGCGGTGGTCAACAGAACGTATTTGTATATATCTCACAAAGTAAATGTTCAATGAAAACAATATTCCTTATATAACCTTTCAATGAAGTGGTTCATGATATAACAGCTTATTATTAATATAACATGAGTAGGAGTGGGGGTTTACTGAATGCGGAAAACTATAAAATCCAAATCGGTTAATATTCACTATACAGAAAAAATGTATAGAACAAGTTTTATAGATCATTTATTTGCAATATGATTGGTTATATACAACTTTTCGATCGAACGTATAGTAACGGAGATATTTCGAAAATTCTACCTCTCACTTTTCTGATTTCTGCCATTAACACTCTTGGTATTTGTTTAAATAAAACGATTAATCAAATTTGCTAAACAATGGCGGCTCGCGTATAGGCCCTGTGGAACTGCAGCACCCCCAATTTCCACTTTATATTATCTATAACATTTAATATAATGAGCCTTTTTTCTTTAATTCTTTCTTTATACTTGTATAATATATAATCCTTTAGCTTAATGCAGCAACCATCCCCCAGTTTATGAAATAAAGAAACAGAAATCTTTGTATGGAACTGTAAGCTTCACAGTTCCAGCGGCGAAGTGTTTGACTGTTGTGCACATGAGCACACAGGAAGCTCCACAAGGGGGAGAGAGAACTGTCGTTCCCGCAGTGCCGACCCTGGCGTGCTTATATTTTTATACACGTTTGTTTCCTTTTACCCAATTTTAAAACAAAGGCTAAAAATTCTCTGGAGCAGCACCCCCGCTAATTTTAGCTACGGGCCGCCACTGTTGGTAAAGATCAAACAAAAATTGGGACCTCTAGAGTGTTAACAGACAAATATATATACAATTTTGGACGGACCTCATTTTCGTCATCTCCTGGGTAGGATAGATGACATTTGAAGACATCTCGTTTTGCGTTCGACCTCAATAGTTCATTTCCCTCGTGGGGAAATCTGCTAAAGGCTACAAAAAAACATATGATGGACCATTACATTCATCTCTTATCTCATGGGCTGATTTGAGTTTGAAGATGTCATTGGTCGTGGGGCAAGATGGAATGGACTCACCGCCGTTAATGGGGCGGTTAGGATTTGCATATGGGCTGCTCATTTGCAGAGCTATTTCTCTACTGAAGGGCCTGTCTGTCTGGCGGATCTTGCACAACCATCTAATGATGAATCTACAGTCATGGTCCGCCTACATCTCTCGTAGTATAGCAATCTTTCAAATTTTATCAGATTTCCTTAAGCACAGCAACAATTATTGTTTGATCGTTACCAAACTCGGTATTTAATCGTTTTATGTAAAACTGCAGATTGAGTTCGTTAATGTGTGAAATCGGACCATGGGAAAGGGGATTTAGAGAGGGAGAATTTTGAAAATTCGAAATATCTCTGTTACTATACGTCCGTTCGAAAAAGTGTACAGAATCAATAATATTGCAAATTAAATAATCTATAGATATTGTTATTTATTCATTTGTCATTTATTCTCTATCTCGAATATTAACCCATATATTTGCATTTTTGAGTTTTCAACCTTCTGCAAACACTTCTACTCATGTTTCGTAGACAATACTATTTTGTATAATAAACCACTTTATTTGAAGCTTTAATACCTAATATTGTTTTCAAGAGGCCTTTATAATGCGGGATACATGCTAATATGTTCTGGTGACGACGCCCCTGTTTTAACTTCATGGACTACTAAAATTTGATTGATTGAAATAAAAATTATTCCGATTCATTATAAATTATAGTACTAGATATAGTAAATAGTTTTCAATAACTACTAATCACTTAATTTCCACGGTGGTGTTATAATTGCCAGTATGTAGATATATCAAATGCTAATCTTTAGGAGAGAAATCTGCTTAGTTTACGCAGCCCCTGCGGGACGGACGTTTTTCCTCAAACCTTTATAAATGACTCATTAGCAGGTTTCCATTATGGGAAACACCTTTTGATGTTGCACATTGCTATTCAAATACAGTATTACAGTGTGGTGCATGTTATTGGTACTTACCAAGATTAGAATGGCTTAAATACTAAGCAAGATCTGATATTGCGTTTATGGCTGCAGACAGCAAACTGCCTGTAACCTTATGGTTATTGGCCTAGACTAAATCTTCTTTTATAAACATTAATGCAAGGCTCAACAAATAACTACACCATCTATAAACACACACACACACACACACACACACACACACACTAGCGGTCGCAATTTCTATATTATTGTTATCAAACTCAAAGCGTTTATGTAAAATTAAAGATCATATTCGTTAATCTCTTTGTTCTAAGCTTAAATACCAAATATTCTGTTAAAGAGACCTTTATTAAAACGAAGTACATGCAAATTCGTTGTGAAATTGACGTCATTAATTAATATTTTACGCTCTTGTCTCGAATATATTTATTTGATCTATACAATGCTCGGTAAATAACTGTTTCAGTCATCTATATACTGAAGATCATATTTTTATTGGCTGATATGGGACCTGGAATAGAGGTGGGGGGATACGAAAATTCAAAATATCTCCGTCAGTCAGATCATAAAAGCTTGAGCCAATGTTGCTAAACTATTGATGCTTCATAATTGAAGGGTTGCTAGCGAAAACCCCACTAGTAAAAAAAAAAAAACCTTTTTTGTTAAATTAAAAAAACCGTTTGTCTTCATTCAATAAGGAAGTAAAATTGTGATATTTTTTTAATAAACTGCTTGGGGATCAGGAATGCTATCTATACTAATTTACAGATGATCAAATATATCCTCTTTAAATAGGGAACAATGATCTGGACTAATGGGGTTTTTGGTGGAATTCAACAAAAACATAAAAGCCAAATATCATATAGGTAACATGATCAGGCAGAAGAAATAGTATTGGGCATATTGAGTCTCCTGTATATTTGATTTGATAATTGTATCAAGAAAAATGAACAATTTAAGAAAAATTATGAAGCAAAATGTTGAATAACGTCTACAATAACTTTGGAAAAATCAATCTTTACATCCATCACTATTGTAATCGTTGTCAGTTTGGTAGTGAAGACAAGAGGAGTCGGCTGCTGCAGCAAGGGGCCAACAGTCTCGTCTGCAACTCCTTGCTGCAGCAAGTTGGAGAAGGTTCTTAGTCTCAGCGTTCCTGGCTAGTGGGGTTTCTGCGGAATAGCCGAATTGTTAACTCCCGAAACAGCCCGACGAGACATGTTTTTGACGATCTCGATTGTATCAGTATATGAGTAGTATTGCACTGTACATAATGGCACCAACTCATTTCTCAGTTTTTTTGACTTGTGGGGTTTTTGCTATCGACCCTTCAATTGTTCTTCTTTTCATATTAAGCAGTAGTTCGTATTTTTGTTTAATTTTACTCAGAATTCGCTGAGTGATGGTGATCATAGTGTGTTTATCAGCACGTGGGAAACCTGCTTAGTTCACGCAGCTCCTGCGTGTCGGACTTTTTTCTATTTCTGGCTTGTTAGGGAAACTTTTAGACTTTTTGATTTGGTTTAGCTTGCGGCTTTAGTGTAATATTTGGTGTGGGGAATTTGTGCCAATTTCCATTGGTAACAAGCGGAGCCTCCGGTCGAGTCCTGACGTTTATTAGGATGTGAGGGGAAAAGTTTTATCCTCCGAATGGTTGTTATGGAAGTTTCCGGGAAGGAGGAGAACTATTCAGTTTCCGCCAAGAGCTGCCTTCTCCTCATGTATTCCCATTATGGCATTATTCCATTTGTTGTCAGGCTTCGCTCTCTCTTCACAATACTTGGGAAATGTATTTAAATATACATTTCATCCAAGAATATGCCGTATTTTCAAATAAGTCTCCTCTCAAACTCCTTTCATATTTACATGCATTTGACGTGTTTATAATGTAAAAGGTTCATAGAAACATTCTTTGTACTTTGTAAATGTCAGTACCTAGATTACCGCTCTAGTGGTCGCAATTATTGTTTTATCGTTACCAAACTCCATATATAAACGTTTTATGTATTAAAAAAGATCAATGTCTTTAACGGCTGAAGTCGGACCGAGTGGAGGTGAGTCATTTCGAAAATTCGAAATATCTTCGTTAATATAAATCGGATCGAAAAGGTATAGAGCAGCAATATTATTGAAAATTTAATTACCTATAAATGTTGTTATATAAATATTTTCTCTATCATGAATATTACCCGAGATATTTTGATTGTTTAGTTTTAAGCCTTCAGTTAACCCCAGGAATATTATCACGGTGAGAACATAAATTGGAGACGTGTGACATGGAATCAAAGACTTTTCTTTTAGTTTAAAATATAAAATTCGTTAGATATATTATAGAGACGAACCAATACCTATTACACACTCTAAACTGACGAAACGGACCATTAAAACTCTGTGTTTGTGTGCGTCCGTACGTGCGTGTGTGTGTGTGTGTGTGTATATATATATATATATATATATATATATATATATAGATCTAGATCTAGATATATCTAAATATATTTGTCTGTTACCGCTCTAGCGGTCGCAATTTTTGTCTTTTCGTTACCAAATATGTAATCGTTTTATTTAAAAAGAAATATCATGTTCGTTGACGGCTGAAATCGGACCAGGAAGAGGAGGGGGGGGGGGAGTCTAGAGGGGGACAATTTCGAAAAGTCTGAATTATTCCGTTATTATGCGTCGGATCGAAAAATTGTATAGAACCAATCTTACTGAAAATGTAATGTAATATAAATGTTGTAATACATATTTCGCAGCCTTCAGTAAACCCCAACTCCTACTCATCTTATATTAACAATAAGCTATTATGCTATGAAGCACTTTATTTTAAGCTTAAATACAAAGTATTAGTACCATTCAACCTTTACGTTTTGAATGTAGCGCACGTAGGAAATCTGCTTAGTTTATGCAGCCTCTGCCTTGAGATAACAATTATTCTGACTTATTATTAATTACAGTACTAGACATAGTAAATAGTTTCCAATAAAATTAATATGTTATGTCCTGATGTATTTCAGTAATTGTTACAGAAAGCGTTAGAAATGTAAACAAACAGGTCTTTGTTTACATTTATAACGCTTCCTGTCGGCAGGTTATTGAAATTGGCTGAAACATTGCTTATTTCAGTTTATTAATTCACTTAATATTCATGGTGGTGTTCTGTTGTATGTAGATTTATCTATTAAAAAACTTCACGAGGGAAATCTGTTTAGTTTACGCATCCCCTGCACGACGGACTTTTTTTTTTTTCATGGGACCCGTGCCTGTGGTAGGTTTATAGTCAAATACATAAATATTCATTCGTACCCATTGATTTTCATATTCTGAGATAATTCTAAATACGATATATTTCTTTTGTGTATTTTTGAGGTTGCCTTTTGATGTTGATAGCCTTATAGAGAGTTTGTTGGGCGTGAACAATATGTGGTAAATGTAGATGGTAGGAGGGAGGGGTTATGGCGATAGCCTCCCGATAGATGCCCCCTCCCCGATGAGGTGTGTGAGAAGTGGAAGTATTGTAGCCCCGGGCCACAATACCCTCGGCCTGCCTCGTCATCTCAACAATCCTCCACAATATCCCTCCGCCCTTCTTTTTCTTATTCCTACCTCTCTCCCCCCTTCTTTAATCAGCTCTCTCCCAGCCGCTCCTTCTTACTCCCGACCTATAGATTCTTCTCACGGAGCTACGCTACTCCCCTTCGCTTTTAATTCTCTAAAAGCCCGTCACGCAGGGGCTGCGGAAACAGCGGATTTCCCGCGTGAAGTTTTGCAATAGATAAATCTACATACTGGTACCACTTAACACACCACCTTGAACATTAAATGAATACAAACAGTAATGAGGAATATTTCAGTCAATTTTAAAAACTTAGATAGATAGACATGTTCCTCACCGGAAATTACTGAAATTTTGCTTATGTTCAAGAAGAAGCTTACGCCGGTCTCTACACCAATTTCACGAGAGCCAAGCAGTTACGGAAACGGCCGAACTAACTGAATCGCACCAAAAGAACCGACTGCATATGAAAAATGCAAATATCTCGGTCAATATTCAAGATAGAGGATAAATGAATAAATGACAATATTTACAAACAATTTAATTTGCAATAATATTGATTCTATACACTTTATCGATCCGACCCACTTTTCTGATTTCAGCCATTAACAAACTTGATCTTTCTTTTTACATAAAACGATTAAATACCGAGTTTGGTAACGATCAAACAATAATTGTTGCTGTGCTTAAGGAAATCTGATAAAATTTGAAAGATTGCTATGCAGCACAATTGTAGAGCATCAACAGTTTAGCATCATTGGTTTTACAAGCTTTTATGATCTGTAGGAGGTTAACATTTGTTCTTGTATATTTTCTGTGCATATTGTTAGTAAAATTGGCAAATGGGCCAGACTCAAGCCAACTAAATCTACCTTTCCTAATGTACGCTTATTCTCATGAATATATCAGCTATATTGTATTACATCCTTTTTATTATGCCTCAATAATATACCTGCTAATAAAACTTGCATCATAGCGCGCTGTGAACTATGGTAAATATTAATGGGATGTTTGATAAAATGGCGCCTTATTTTTTCCGGGCCCATCGTTCCTCTCATTAAATGCACTGTATGAAGTAGCATGATACATTCATCATGAAGCCATTCACTCCTAAATGAGCCTTTTAATTTACCCTTCATTTTTATTTCTTAAAAGAAATGAAAGAAGAAAAAAAAAACCTCCTTTTTTTACGACTTTTCTTTTTATGGTCTCCTTAATGAACGGACGTGATCATGACCTAGAAACTGAAATGACATGCCAGCTTTGAAAAGTTTTTCTCGCATTCATTGTAATGGGCTATAATTCAGATAAACAAAGTCGACTCAAAAATAAACTAGCTATTTTCTTTGTCTAGAGATTTTTAGATAATGGACTTTTTTTTTTTTCTCGTCGAATGAATTGAAACTTTGTAACTTTTATGAAGGGTTTTTGCCTATTAGCTGAATAGGGTAGGGTGGGCCAAATCAGAATCTGTTTACTGCATATTAAAATTACTTGTGACATTTTGGCAACCGAGATTGTTGGGGCGACAACACGACTCACGCATGTTCTCCAAAAAAATAGGAATATTATCCCGGTGAGAACATAAATTGAAGATGTATGGGTTGACGACTTGGAATCATAGAGTTTTCTTTCTGTTTAATATATAAAATTCATGAGATTTAGTATAGAGGCGAATAAATACTTATTACATACGGTAAACTAACTAAACAGACCTTGAAAACTCTTTTGGTGCACGAATCTTATAAAAAATTGGGCGAAAGATAGACAAACACTACTAAAGGACGACAAGTACACTAGTACATACGAACTATATACCAGAGACAAAAAATAACACTTAGCAATTCTAAACAAACACAATTTACTTCAGGACATGGACCTACGAAAAGTTACTTGTACAAATTTAAACTAACAAACAAAAATACATGCAAATGTGACTGAACAGACTTATGACCACCTCTTATATGGCCGTACATTACTTGACGGTCCACGATCAAAACTCATCAAGTACATTAGTTTACAAAACGGAACTTGCCCGACGGACAAACCGTACCTTTTACTCAAATTCAACAAGGGATTTAATGCATTTATTCAACAATTGGCCACCATTTTGTATATCTACACCTACTGTTTGTAGACTTATGTAATGTTTACGTATGTTTTATTATTATGATTTTTATAATGTTTATAATTATTGTATACGTAATATTATAATGTAATTATTGAAATGTGTGTAGTATCCGAAGGATGGAGCACACAACATTTAAATAAATTCCCACGTTAGAGGGATTTTCTGCCTGGAAAAACAGGAGACGTAGAATAGAATTTAAAATAGTTTTAGCAGATTTCCCTGAAGGGAAATCACCTGTTAAGGTTGTACTCATAACGCGATTTTTAAAAAAATTTCCTCAAATGTCCTTCGATCCTACCCAGGAAAAGGAAGTCCGTTCGATATTATGCTTATATATATATATTTGTCTGTCAAATCTCTAGTGGCCACAGATTTTGTTTGATCGTTAGCAAACTCGATATTGAATCGTTTTATGTTAAAAGAAAGATTAAGTTCGTTAACTGTTGAAATGGGAAAGGGGGTGGGGTTCGAAAATTTGAAATATCTCCGTTATTTATGTCGGATCGTAAAAGTGTATAGAACAAATCTTATTGTAAATGAAATGTTCTATTAATGTTGATATATGCGTTTTTTTTTTCTTTCTCTATCCTAAATATTAACCAAGATATTTGCATTTTTTAATTCTTTGTTATCGCACATTATGAATAAGCCAACATATCGTGAACAGTTTTATTTGAAGCTGAAATACCAAATACTATGCGAGATACATGCAAAGTCGTACTGATGACCCTCCCCTACCATATTTTGCCCTTGGATTATTATAATATGAGTGATGGAGATAAATATTTTGCGAATATTTGTATTTTTATTAAGTGTGTGCGGTTAACGGGTGAGATGAGGGTTGATGTCGGCTATATTCGTGAGTATCCCCCGAAAGCTTGTTCGGCCGTTTCCGTAACTGTACGGTTCTCGTGAAATTGTTCAAGAGACTCGTTACTACTATTGTTACTAGTATGCAGATTTCTCTATTGTCAAACTTCACGAGGAAAATCTGCTTAGTTTACGCAGCCCCTGCGTGACGAACTTTTTAGCAGATTTCCCTTAAGGGAAATCAGCTATTGAGGTCGTACTCATGACGCGAGTTTCGAAAAATTTCTTCAAATGCCCATCGTTCCTACCCAGGAGATGACGAAAATGAGGCCCGTTCAAAATTATATATATATCTATATATATACTATATATATATATATATATATATATATATATATATATATATATATATATATATGTATATATTTGTCTGTTAACGCTCTAGCGGTCGCAATTTTTGTTTGATCGTTACCAAACTCGGAATTTAATCGTTTTTTGTAAAAAGGAAGATTAAGTTCGTTAACGGCTAAAATCGCACTAGTGGGAGGGGGGGGGTTTAGAGGGGAGGATTTTCGAAAATTCGAAATATTTCCGTTACCATACGTCGGATCAAAGAATTGTATAGAACCAATCTTATTCTAAATTAAATTTAATATAAAAGTTGTTCTATACATTTATTCTGTATCTTTAATATTAACCGAGATATTTGGATTTGTATTGTGAGTGTGGAGAGTTTCCGCCGAGCGCACTAGCGCTAGTGTGGCCGTTTCACTAACTATTCGTCCTCATGTGAATAGGTTATTTACTAGGCAGATTTCTCTATTGTCAAACTTCACGAGGAAAATCTGCTTAGTTTACGCAGCCCCTGCGTGACGAACTTTTTTTTGTCTCGGATTAATCCCTATTTCACTAGACCCCTATTGAATGGATAAAATGTGTTCTAGTGTCGGTTTTTTTTTTCTTTTTCTTTTTTTCCCCCCATACTGTTTTGTGTTTCATTGTTAGTTATTCGTTACAGCATTATTTCCGACAAGTATATAATACTTCCGGCCATTTGTCTGTAGGCCGTTGAGGGTTGGTATTGGTGTGGAGGCATTAGGTTGAATGGCGCATTGTAATAGGCGGAGTGAGAGGCATGACTGAAGCTGACAGACGGGGCCGGAAACCTGCTCCTGACAGTCTGTCATTTGACCAAGATGGCCTCTCGCTGTGTGCTTGCAGAACCTATGTACCTTAGGACACTATCTCTAATTGCACAGGACACACTCTATTACAGTCATCTTACAGCCCGCTTCCTCCCTTGCTCAATATCTCATAGTCCAAACCATTACTGTTACCTGCTCGTATCCTCCTTACAAAGTCCGTGTCACGCAGGGGCTGCGTATACTAACCACATTTACCAGCTACAATAGTTTAACAAGAAAGGATCTATAACATTTTTCTTTTCTGCCCATAATATCGGAGATATTTTGAATTTTCAAATTCCGCCCCCTCTAACCCCTACTGCGATTCCATTGCCTCATATGATCTTTAGTATTCAATGAAACTGTTAAATATGGAGTATGGTGACGTCATTATACAACGTATTTGAACCTCACACAAAGTTCAGTGAAAACAATATTTGATATTTAAGTTTTCAATGAAGTAACTGCATATTGTTTATACGACATGATTAGGAGAGAGAGTTTACTGAAGGCTGAAAACTAAAAAATCCAAATATCTCAAATAACATTCATTTTAGAGAAAACATTGGCATGCAAAAGGATATCCAATAACATAGGTTGTCTATAATGTTTCATATAATAACGGGGATATTTCTGATTTTCGAAATTCCCTAACGGGGGCTCCTCCGTCCGATTTCAGCCATTGACGAACTCGATCTTTAGTTTTAAATTAAACGCTTATATTGAATTTGGTAATGATAAGACAAACCCGACTGCTAGAGCTGTAACATAATATATATATATATATATATATATATATATATATATATATATATAAATAATTTTGAACGGAATTCATTTTCGTCATCTACTGGGTAGGATCATTGGACATATAAGACATTTTCCGAAAAATGCGTCATGAATGTGACCTCAAAATGGTGTGTAGGATGCCTCTGTTAAGGTGACATTGTTCCATTCCTTCAGATGACCTTATCTTTGCCGTCTGCTTTTCTTATTATCTCGGTTGAGATCAGGTTCACCATGCAAATCTTGTTGCTCTGCGATTTCCCAGACCAGAAGGAGGATTCCTCTGTTTTCCCACAAAAGAGCTCTGATGGCTATTTAACACAATGTTGCGTGATATAAAAGAAAACATTACATTTCCCCGATGGCGTTTTTAAAATATATCAAAAGATTCCGGACTATCGGCACAAGCATTAGGTGGTTGCTGTTCTACAGCACAGCAACTTACCTTGTGATGAAGCCGGTTGTGAGATCGCAGAAATATCACAGAGTGGATGTCCACTTGAACTATAAACCGAATCATTAACTTGGAGTCAATTCACAGAAAAAAGAGTCTAGAAAACACCACAAAGAATTTTTAATGTATTCGTACTAATTAGTAGTGTGCGAATATTATTCGTAAGGGGGGCGCCCTTAGATGAGTAGTAGAGCGTCCGACTTTAGATAATCTATGTGTAGCAACATCTAGAATGGCCAGTACTTGAATGGATGACCGCAAATTTAGTTGTGAACTGTTTGCTTACAATTAAGACCCTTCCGACCCTATTAGCAGATTTCCCTTAAGGGAAATCAGCTATTGAGGTCGTACTCATGACGCGATTTTCGAAAAATTTCTTCAAATGTCCATCGATCCTACCCAGGAGATGACGAAAATGAGGTCCGTTCAAAACTATATATATATATATATATATATATATATATATATATATATATATATATATATATATATGTATAGAGAGAGAGAGAGAGAGAGAGAGAGATATATTTGTCTGTTAACACTCTAGCGGTCGCAATTTTTGTTTAATCGTCACCAAACTCGGTATTTAATCGTTTCATGTAAAAAGGAAGATCAAGTTCGTTAACGGCTGAAATCGGACCAGTGGGAGGGGGGTTTAGAGGGGGGGATTTTCAAAAATTCGAAATATCTCCGTTATTATGCATCGGATCGTAAAATTGTATAGAACCAATCTTATTGCAAATTAAATTTACTATAAATAATGTTATATACATTTATTCTGTATCTTGAATATTAACCGAGATATTTGCATTTGTATTCTGCGTGTGGTCGCCAGTAGGCTATGTTCGGACTTTCCGCCGAGAGCTCTGGTGGCCATTTCCATAACTATTCGTTCCTCGTGAATAGGTTTAGAGGTTAGGTTAACTGTTTTTTGGGGCTAGAAACTACTGGGTTATTACGCCCTAAATAATGTTTTAGGTTTAGAGGTTTCTTACTACTACAGTTGTTATTAGGCAGATTTCTCTATTGTAAAACTTCACGTGGGAAATCTGCTTAGTTTACGCAGCCTACGCGTGACGGACTTTAGTAGTATAAAGTGGACGTTAATAAAGAACGATACAATGTGTAATTTCATATGAGATGTAATATCATGTGAGTTCTTTATTTGTTGGTAATGTTTATTTACAGTAAGCTGACAAACCTCAGTTAACTGACTTTCTTTTAGCTGTCACGTAAAAAAAAAAACGACGTTCGTTGAATGAAAGATGGGATTAAATGGGCATTTGATCAAATTTACATCTTAAATTAAACTTTCTTTTCCTTTGTATAAAACGGTAGATTAACTCGAGTAATTTGTAGTAATTTTTAATTGCGTTGTATAATTAGTTGGAAGGGAGGTTTGGAGAAGAAGTAAAGGATGATATTCGTTTGCATAGAAATGTAATTATGCCGAGGGGTGAGTAGGAAGGGGCGGCTAGAGATAGTCTTTAAGTTGGTAGGGGACGTGACCTGACTAGGTAGGACCTTTTTATTTGGTTGGTTGCCTGAACAGGCCGGTTATCTGTTCTGGGGGATTCTTATTCGGACAAATACTTCTCCTCCCCTTCCCCCATTTCTATTCCTACGCTACAACTTGTAGATAAGCCCATGATAACATCTAATGTCTCCTCCAAGGGCTCCCTCTAGTATTTATTGCTCTCCTTTACGACTCTCTCATGTCTACTCACAAAAATCCAAAAGCTAAGATATTGGCCTGCCAACGCATTCCTATTTATATTGTTACCAAATATGCCATTGCTCAACTTGAAAATTATGTGTATTTAAGAAGTGTATTGGAAATGAGGTCATCCCTGCGAAAAATTGGCGTAGATTGAGCCAGGGCGGGAATTGAGATCCTTTTAGGCGACGAACTCAGCTTGGACCAATCAGCGGGCGAACCTACTAATGCCTGTATTTAAAATACTACCAGGTTGCCCGGCAGTTCAATTTGTAGCCGACATCAGCGGTTCGAGTGATCTTGTGTTATTGTGCTGTGTAATAAACCCGTGAAGTTAACAGTTCATATTGTGGTTAGTAGTGAAAAATAATTTACCAAGTGTGTTAATAAAAGTAGTGATCGTCAAATATATTGTTACGTTTTTATTACAAAACCAGTAATAAACGTCGTTAATAAGAGGTCTTTTGGATTGCAAAATTAAACACACACAAGTTTCACTGCACGATTTATTTCACAATGAACAATACTCTTGGTTAATTATTACTACTCACAGTATTACACTGATAGTGTCACTGTTCTTCAGTCACACAGTCCAATAATTCACTCACGGTCACTGAAATTCACAAAAAGACGGCACTGCACTGTCCTTTACTTCGCGGCACTTCACTGTCTTAATCACGCCACTAAACTGTTCCTTACAGACACGGCACAACACTTTACCGCACTGCACTAAGTCGCACTGTAGCGCTGAACATCCCTCGAAGACCGTCGAGCGTCAACTGAACTGAGGTACTGGCAGGGTCTCTTAAGGCCGGTCCAGACGCTCCGTTTTGCACAACGTTTTGTCTGCGTAGTCTTAAGACGGAATGAAAACGTTGCAATTTGTAGAGCGTCCACACGGCACAGACATATCTGTATATTTTGCTCAGTTTTGTGTGAGATCGTCATGTAGGAGGTACTACTCTGGTCGATTTTCGCGATGTGTCTTGTTAAAAAAAAAAAAAAGATTGCAACATCTCAGAAGTACCCGGCGTTCAAAGTGGTCGCAGAAGTGCCTTCTAAAAAGGAAGCACTTTTCCCATATCAAATTATTGCGTCAATTACGTGATGAATCTACTGATTGGCGGAACTACTTGCGAATGGACGTTGACACATATACTTATTTATTGGAATTAGTGACACCGCATATGAGCACCAGAGAGATGGCTTGTATATTTCGTCTTCTCCAGCCCCAGATCGAACCGATTTATTTATTTTAGCCAATTCTTTTCTGTACACACTTCTCAATGAATTTATTTTTTTCACAACTGTATCCCGGTTTGCCGTTGCATCAATTTCTTTAAATTTATTTGCTAAGCTTTCATACGCCTCCCCCTTCTTATCCCTGTCACTGTATTCTTTTGATTTAACACGCCAAATGCACGGGATACTTTCATACAGAGCAATTAAATCTGTTAAAAACTCCCTACAACATTGCCGAAGGTCAGCCATTGTCGCCTGACGAATTGAAACTGAGTATCAAAATGAATCGGAAAACGGTGCTACCGTCCACACACGCCGACTAGACTGCGCAGTTCAATGAAATCTATGCTCTCTGGCTCAGTTTTACTAAAACTGTACAGTCTTCGAAATGGGTTCAAAACTGCACAGCTTTCCAGTCCACACGCAACGTTTTATCTGCAACGTTTTGAACTGCGCAGGCAAAACGTTGTGCAAAACGGAGCGTCTGGACCGGCCTTTATAAATGCCTGTAGAAGGGCCTAGCCAAGAAAAGGTCCAGAGCTTCCTGGAAGGCCCTAATTAGATCAAACGCACGGCTTGCTCTCCTTCAGGCAATCTTCCACGTATTAATTTTTCACAACAATATTGTCTTATCATATAATCGTTAAAATGATAAACACTGATCATAAGTGCAATAAAACGTCGCTTTGATTTTGGGGAACTTATTTATAATAGAAAAAGTAAGAAACATGAGTAAGAGGAGGATTAAAGAGAACATTACACTTCATAAAAATAAGAAAAATGGTGATCAATAAGACAACAGGAATAAAACATGTGAGTTATATATATTTTTATTTATTTAAGGTGGTAGTTGATCGATTATAAATTTCTTATTATTATTTAGACATTTCATTATGGATAATCGATATATTATTATTTCTTGACATATCGATGTAAATCAGCTGGCTTGAGCCACCATGCTTTTAAGCCATTCTGCGACTGTCACGGCTAGTGGAAGGTCATATAGAAAGATGGAGCCGTCAGTTTAGTTGCCTTGAATATCTCCTGAGGGACGCGAAACTACTAGAGAAAAAAATGATATTTGAATCATAATCATTTGAAATTTCCATTTATTTGTTGACCTTCCTTATATTAGTTAAAGAGAAATTGTACCTTTTTATATCCGCCTGTATGTATTTTTTAAGTGGCATTCATTTCTTTGGGTAGTTAGTGAAACTATAGTGAAGAACCCTTTACCGCATGCTTTGATTGAACCCCATACTAGTTGCTGAAATGTTTGTTCTCTTTATATTCAAAGTTACTTAATGTATTCTGTTGGAGAGGAAAAATACCTTTGCATCTCCCTCACTTAATTGTGAAGGGTTTTGTACGTATTGAAGCGAAAAAGGTATTGGGGCTAGTAGTGAGACCGGCTATTCTTTGATGTGTAGTCTGAGGAGAATTGTTGGTAGAGCAGAAAAGGGGTAACCACATCGCTTCTCAGCTGGAAAAAGGGATCAGGCTTTGTGTTATATCTTCAAATGGATAGTCTTTGATTTTCAGGCTCCCTTCTCAGAGACAGGCCTTTCTTCTTTCTCTCTTTCACAATGCCCGAAAAGTTAAATTATGATAATTCTGTGAACTCTCAGGTCTAATATAGTTTCAACACATCTGACAAAATACATTGCCAAGCAATGTCAGTCACACATTTTTCCTAAGTTTGTCGTAAAGGCTTATTCCCTTATGTATCTCAATTACTGCTATTTTCTTCAGAGTTAGTAGAATTTAAATTTATATATTTTTTAAAAATGTAAGAAGAAATATATTTTTAAGGCGACTTCTTTGTGCACAGACCAGTGTAGAGTATAATAACTCCGTCACGCAGGGGCTTCGTAAACTAAGCAGATTTCCCACGTGCTGGTATCACACTACCATACTGAAAAGCATGTATATAACAACATTTATAGCTAATTACATTTGCAATAAGTGAGATTTATACAATTGTTTGATCCGACCTTTAAAAACGGAAATTTTAAATTTTCGAAATTCCCCTCTCTCTCTAGTCCGATTTTGGCTATTAACGATCTTCATCTTTTTTTTTTTTTACATTAAACGAGTCGTAGCTAACTGACTCCTCTTATTTCAACTTGTCGTGCAATCACTACAATTTCCTTGATTCATAGCTAACCGACTTCTCTTATTTTGCCTCTTAGTTTCAATCATTATTATCTTTGAAATTCGTAGCTAACTGACTCCTCTTATTTCAACTTGTCGTGCAATCACTACAATTTCCTTGATCCGTAGCTAACTGACTCCTCTTATTTCAACTTGTCGTGCAATCACTACAATTTCCTTGATTCGTAGCTAACTGACTCCTCTTATTTCAACTTGTCGTGCAATCACTACAATTTCCTTGATTCGTAGCTAACTGACTCCTCTTATTTCAACTTGTCGTGCAATCACTACAATTTCCTTGATCCGTAGGTAACTTCTCTTATTTTGCCTCTTAGTTTCAATCATTATTATCTTTGTAGTTTATAGCTAACTGACTCCTCTTATTTCAACTTGTCGTGCAATCACTACAATTTCCTTGATTCGTAGCTAACTGACTCCTCTTATTTCAACTTGTCGTGCAATCACTACAATTTCCTTGATCCGTAGCTAACTGACTCCTCTTATTTCAACTTGTCGTGCAAGCACTATAATGTCCTTGATTCGTAGCTAACTGACTCCTCTTATTTATTTTTTTTTTTTTTGAAATATAGAATAAATGTTGAGACGAGATCAGTAGTGTGCCTTGATAAACGCTTATCTTATAAACACTTGTCTTGTAAACTGATTATCTTACTCGGCCCCCGCGTGACTGACTTTTTATTGGAATACGGGCGTGTATGAACGATTCTAATAATCTTTCTGTGTTTCCTTTCAACAAAAATACGAATTCTGAACGTCGGGGAATTTCCGCTATCGATTCTTCCTTGGGGGAGATCCTATCTCTATTTTTATCTTATTTATTATGTTTGTGCAGTTCAATTGTAGTAATGAAAATGTTTTATGGGCTAATACACCACAGTGCACGTGCATGTTTGCAAGAGATTAGAGTGTTAATTTAAACTGAGTTGTATGACCAATTATACTTCTTTATTTTATTTTTTTCTTAGAGGTTGAGTTATGATTTGTTGATAATTTGTATCAAATAGTATTTATTGGCCGTCGTAAAAAAGTTTCGTAATCTGTTGGCATCTCATTGTGATCCTCCTAGTTTTTATTTACCCAGCATCGTCAAGGAATTGGATAACTTTTATACAATAAAGTAGATAGCATTGTTATTTAATGTCATTAACAAGTGGTCTTCTGTCTCCTGCCATCATACCATATGACGCCTTTAAAGAGCGGTCTCAGCGTGTTAATTAGCAGATTTCCTTTAAGGTATTAAATTATTGAAGCTGTAATCAGGGTGCGATTTTCGAAAATTATGTTCAAATGACTATTGGTCACACTCATGAGATGTGTTCAAAACACACCCACAATCGTTCCCAACTTCGGTATTTAAACTTTTTATGCACAACTAAAGATCACGTTCATTATTGGCTGACTATGGCGCATGGTAAGAGGAGGGGGTTTATAGCTGAGGAAAACCGAAATTCGTAATATGTATACAACCTACGTGTATATATATATATATATATATATATATATATATATATATATATACATACACTGTTGCTGTTGTTTTTTGGAGTTTCGGTCAGTGCTGGTGAAAAAATCTTAGTTCATTTCAATATTTCGAGAATATTTATTTTCTCTTCTTCAAGGCAAGACTAAAGATTGTACATAACTGTTGTACTTCTGGTTACATTAGAAGGGTATTTCTAATGTAACCAGAAGTATAACAGTTATGTACAATAGTTTTTTTAAGAATCTTTAGTCTTGTCCTGAAGAAGAGAAAATGAACTAAGATTTTTTCACCAACCCTGACCAAAACTCCAAAAAACAACAGCAACACTATATATATATATATATATATATATATATATATATATATATATATATATAAACCTGTTCTAAAACATCAACACAATTATATATATATATATATTTGTAACCTTTGTCTGTACATTGGTTTTTTTTTTTTTCTAGAAATTCCATTAAAATATTTGGTTTCATATGCCATTCGAACGATATCTGCAATTTGTAGCTTTGGTGTAGGTTTGTTTGTTAGATTGTTATCCGTTTCGTTTCCTATTGGTCTTTAAAAACGCAACATGTACATAACATAAGTTGTTTATTTTGTTATTTAAAGTAACATTTGTTAGATACAATTTTGTTGAATAACGAACTATAAAAGCGATTGTAAGCTAAAAACATTATTGGGCTCAAACGACTGAACTGAACTTCAATTCGTTAATAACTGAACCGAACTTAGTCAATAAGGTAAATCATAGATTTATAATTAAATCAAATTGAATGTTTATATTTTAGGAAAGCCGGATTAGTCTTAAGACTGAATTAATATTTTTATAACCTGGATTAATATTATTTTTATTATTCAAGTCTAGAAACTGGCTTAGTTAGTTACTAGATATCCTATAATATAAACGTATGTATGTATAAACCCTGACCACTGAGACGGAAAATTAAGTGCATTGCAAAGCCTTGCCAATATATATATATATATATATATATATATATATATATATATATATATATATATATATATATATATGTCACCAACATTCTTGAAAATTTAATTTTCTATAAATTCTCTATGTATATATTCCCAATCTCGCGTATAACCGAGATATTTGCTCAGTAGATTTCAACTCCTGCGATTTTTACTTTGAGTAACTGAATCATGCAAACTTAACCAAATATGCAATATCCAGCTGGTAATTTGTTATTACAATGGCTGCTTATTTAGGAGAACAATATAGAATAGACGATGAGTTGAGGTCATCTGCGTGTCGTGTTCCAGCTTTTGGGAAATCTGCTTAGTTTACGCAGCCCCTGCGTGTGAGGTTTTTTTTTTTTAATTTACCGTTCCAATGAAATCGTATCAAATCAATTACTAGAATCCCCTGTCGGTCCCCTTCTAAATTTGTATAACTGTTTTAAATTTTCTGTCATTCACTATGACAATGGTTTAATTCCGTTGAATGGTATATGGGCTGTTTAAAAAAAGAAGTAGGTATTAAGAAGTTGTTATTTCATTCGAATTGAGAATCTGGCCGGCTGTGATATAGAAATATCGAGTTGGGGTGGAAAGCCGTAGATTGAGTGACGTAAAGTAAATTAATTACAAACTGTAGACCGAGGACTGACAGATTTTCCATTTAATTTGATAACAAAAGCTGTGGCCGGTTCTTTCTATCGTTGTTGCTCGGACCAGCCTTTCGGACCAATTGATAACAAAAACAGAATTAGTCCCAATGTAAGCCTTGTCAGATAACGCTCTGATAATGTCCTTTAAACAGTCCTCTTCATTCCGATTCTAGTCCCGTCACAAAAACTTTTGTTGTGAAAGGAAAAATCGTTTGCATTCAAATTAGTTTCCTTTGCCTTACACAATGACTGAACATATTTGTATTTACTAACGATTTTAGTTCATTAAAAGGATTAACATTTTTATTAATACCAATTATGAGCAAGGTTTATATAAAAAAAAAAAAAATTGGCCAAAATGGCAACATTTTTAATATTCGATACATACTAAACGAAATAAACATAAAATGTATTCTCAAATTATTTATTATACATCTATAAATACACATACACACACATTTTTATTCAAGCTTATACTTTTCATCAAGAAATCAAGATATCTTTATTAAAGTATGTTGATTAGTTCAAGAGAAACATTAATTTTACCTACGAATAGATCAGTTACAGGAATTGGGAGAGGGGGGGTGGATGTTTACACTCGTGACGCGATTTTCGAAGAATTTCCTCAAATGTACATCGATCTTGCCTAGCAGATGAAAAAAAAAGAGGACCGTTCAAAATGATATATATATATAATTGTAACCTCTGTCTGTACATTGATTATTTTTTTTTTCAGGCCTCGTTCCATAAATAAATCTCCGTCGCCCCTTTTTCATTTATTTATTTCCCCTAGAAAATAACTTCGTTATTTATTTCCAATAGAAATGTTAACTATAAGAGCATTTCCATTATTTAATTTGTATATTGTATTAATTAAACAAAGTCGTGCTGAATTTGCACAGGGAGTGATAGCGGAATTTGTCGGGAATCAAAGTCTTTGATTCAGGTAATATATTATCTTATTTCCGATATCTTGATGATATTGAAAGGAATATGTACTATCATAACAATTAAACGTTAATGGTAATGTAATCGTGACAAAAGCAATATGCGTTTACACTCGATATGATTGTTTAAAGTATTACTTAGGTTGCAGGGAGGGCTAAGATCTCTTCCCCTCGCCCAGCTTTCTATTCATAAATAAAATTATTTTAGAGTGCCACTATTATTTAATTCCATCAGGTAGATAAGTTATTAAAATAATATTCTGATCAATAATTTGTTGATAACACTCATGCGGGAGTGGAAGTTGACGGGAGGCTAAAACAGTTAATTGAGTTTACTTATTTCCTGTGAAATTCTGGCATTACTGAAAGTGATTTCCACAGAGATTTACTATTGTGAATATAATCTTATGTACACAACTATGCTTAAACTCTATGTGCTGGGATTGGTTTTTGACAGGAAATATGTACATTATAGATGATACGTAATTGTAATAAATGCTATCCATGATTATAGTTTGAATTATTCAATAACGGTCAGTCAAAAAGTGGAGAGGGGTAGATTAGGAACAAATTATCATTTATTCTTCAAAACTAAAATTTCTGTTCTATTAGTCCCCAAAAGTTACCTTTTTGGATTGGCTATTTAGGAAAAAGAATACGTAGTGGGGAGAAGTGTAATTGTTCACATTGAAGTCTGTCTATAAAAATACCATCATTAGTCTTTAGTATATACTCATTAGTCAACTATGATTTCCCGGGCATTGCCGGTACATTAGCTAGTATATATGTGTATATATGTCTTTTACCGCTTTAGCGGTCGCAATTCTTGTTCGATGGTATCCAAACTCGATATATAGTCGTTTCATGCCAAACTGAAGGTCAAGTTCGTCAATGGCTAGAATTGGAGGATTGGGAGTGTCCGTAGACCAGGTGTTTCGGCATCCCCTGCGTGACGGTCTAAGCTGTATAGACTGATAGAGCTGACAGCGAGGTATATAGGACAGTGAGGTAGGAAGGAGTGCACTACCTCTGCCGGCATTAGCTTCGCTCTATCTCTCTGGTGGCCTTTCCTTTTTATCTGATGTCGGTATCCATATCAATCGCTATTGGAGCATCTAGGCCGCCATTAGGGCTCACCAATGTCAAATCATAAAGAATAGTCAGCCAACTCCTCATCTCATCCCATTATAGATGCTTTTTATAATGTTCAGCCTTCTACTATAGTCACAACTATTGCCTTGCTTGTTTAATTCAGTCAACATAAAGCGTATACATCAGTTCATGGTATAAGCTCGTTTCAATTCCGTCAACTTGTCATTCTGTTCTAATAAAAGTCATGTTTTGGTCTCCGTGTTCACTATATATATAGCGGACTCGGCAGACGTTGTCCTGCATGATATTTCAAACGATTAGGATATTAAATATAATAATATTATGTTTAAAACAAAAGCTACTTTTAATAACACAAAAAACAACTTTTGTTATGTGCACGTTTGTCTAATAACAAATAGAAAATGAAATATCGCGAGATTTTTATCCAGGTCTCCCTCATAACTCTCACTCCTGTTCCAATCTAAAAAAATTAAATATAGTTTCTAATCATGGAAGAATTAATGCTTATTTACATATAGAGTTTTGTTATGTTCGGTTCAATCGTTACTGCCCATTAAAATTGTTGGCTCCCACTTTAATTTTTTAGTGTGTATATCGATTACACTTTGTTATACGACAAAAGTGAATATAACAAAAGTTACTCGAAATAACAAAATAAACAACTTTTATCCTGTGCATATTTGCCGAAAAACCAATAGGAAACGAAATATCGCTATTTTTATTTTTAGGCCTCCCTTACAACTCCCACTCCTGCTCCATCTGCCGGGCTGATTTGTGAATCCAAACCATCCAGGGCGAACCCCCAAACGCATACAAAAAAATTCATTCAAATCGATCCAGCCGTTTAGGAGGAGTTCAGTGACATACACACGTACAGTAGAATTATATATATATAAATTTTGATCGGACCTTTGAAGTTTGGACATTTGAGGTAAACGATTGTGGCGTTCTCTTTGATCTAATTATACCAAGTTGGATGTGGTACAAAGAGAAAGTTGAATCTATAAACCGCTATTGAGTCGTGACCAATTCGACTAAAAATATTTGGTTCTAATGACCAATGAACCAGCTCAGGGCCTAATTGGTAACTCTAGCTTTTCCAGGCCACACACTCCCTCGACCAATTCGCTCAAAATTTAATTGGAACAAATCTATCATTATTCGAGAAAGTAATTATTTATAAGTTCTAAAATATTAAAAATGATTACATACATAAAAAAAAAAAAATAGAGTTTCGAGGAAAGTCATAAGTCAGATCAATTTGTTAAACGTAATTTACTATTGTTGGTTAACATTTTAATTATATCGTCAAAATTAATGAATTATTATTATTTACTAACGCCTACTTGTTTGTTCTATGGTTAATTGGGGCCCGTTGTCTGCAGGTTACCGCCATTTTATATCCTGGCTTTTATAGCAAGGTCGGGACTAAGAATTTTATTTAATGAGTTCGTTACTATGAGAAACGTTGAAAAGAAAAAAAATAATATAATTTGTTTCATTTTTGAGTTTCTTTAGTTGGGCGATATTTCTTAAAAACCAAAATATTAACAACAGAGAATTTATTCGAAAGAAAAGAATACGGAACTATACATTTAGAAAACAATATAATACGACTAATAACACAATTATCGTTAAATCCAATTAATACATAAAAAAAGTTTTGGGGCTCAGGTTAGCCATGCGAGTTAAAGAGTTGACCTTTATCTTACATGGTAAACCTAGAGTGGCGAGTTCGATTCTTGCCTGGGCAAAGGAAATTATTTAGTGACGAAATTCATTAAATAACGTCCTAAAGTCCCACCCTGGCTAGAAAAGGGTGGTAACCTGTAGATAACCCGTCCCGATTAGCCTGAGTTGCAGAAAGTGGACGTTAATAAATAAATAAATAAAAAAGTTTTTGTAAACATAATTAAATTATTATTATTATTATTTTTTTTTTTAAAGTTAAAATAATGGATAGTAAAATTACGTTTGCATAATGCAAATTGAGAAAAGATTAATATCTCTTTCTCGCACAATGTCAAGCGCGCACGCACACACACGCACGCACACACACACACACACACACACACACACGCGCGCGCGCGCACACACACATACACAGACACGCACGCAGAGGTGTGCCATTTTTTGGTTTATTGGAAGAGATGCATTGCAAACGCTACATTTTGAACATTTACATGAAGAATTCAATGTTAGAAGAGAATGATTTGTATAAACTCTATTATTTTGTTGCAACAACATAGTCACTTCGTACAAGTGCTATATTTCATTGACGGAGGGATAAGAAAAGTCAAACCACCGCCAGATATCCTAGCAGTATAGGGACAAGCTCTGGAGGACTGAAGATGGGGAGGTTTGACCATCTTGTCATTCCGTTGATGATGGACCTCTACTCGCCAGCTCAAATCCCCAACTGTATGTTATTCATTCCATTTGCTGATTTTTGGTTTAGCTTGGTGACTTACTTTCCTGTGAAGGTGGTGTACATAGTTTTCTCTGTAGATATTTTAAAGCAAGTTGCTGAGCTCCTTATTAGAATTTGAAAGATATAACTTTTCCGTACCAACTATCGGTTGGCATTGAAGCCCTCAGAGATCTCTGGTCGTTAATTAGGAAATGCGGTATTTCTGTAGCAAGAGATGAACTATTACTCTTTAAACCCTGGGTGACCCTATGATGAGTCGTTTCCAGTTGAACGGGGGTTCTCATATAACCGTGGTAGGCCTGTGTCTAGTTGGTTTTCGGTCGAGCCAACAGCCATGGCCGAATCTCGGAGAATCAGAGTCCGTACTAGTTCAATAATTGATAAACTTACAAGAACTGTTCCATCTGGGACGATAATAACGATGTTATGAACCTAAGGTTGTTTGAGGCTGAAACCGAAGCTGCGTTTATTTTTTTCATTTCAATGAAAGTCCATCATGCAGAGGCTCCGTAAACTAAGCAGATTTCCCATGTACTGGTAGAATGCACTACTGATAACATCTCGCCTCAAATTCTCTATTTCTATTTAAAAAAGGTGCTAATATTTGAGTTAATAAGAAATGTATACTACAATAATTATAGAGCATCAATAGTTTAACAATATTGATTCTATAACATTTGTCGATCCGACTCATTGTAACGAGATATTTTGAATGTTCGAACCGATTTCAGCCTTTAGCTAATATGATCTTTAGTGTTAAAGGAAACAGTTAATATCGAGTATGGTATAGAATAAATGCACATTTTCGAGTTAAGAAAGTAAAATCTTATGTAACGCCATCACATACGTATTTGCGTGTATTTGGCAAAAGATTTAAGAAAACAATATTTGGTATTTAAGATTCCGATAAAGTGGTTTATGATACAATAGCTTATTGCTAGTATAGGAGTAGGAGTGGGGGTTTACTAAGGGCTGAGATGTAAAAAATCCAAATATATCTGTTAATATTCCTGATATAGAATATATGTACATTGATAGGAAATTAAATTTGCAATAAGATATGTCCTATACAATATTTCGATCCGATGTATAATAACGGAGATATTACGACTTTTCGAAATTCCCCCCTCTAAACCGTCTCCCTCCAACTGGTTCGATTCTAGCCAACGAACTTGATCATTAGTTTTCCATGAAAGGCTTTTATATCGAGTTTGGCAACGTTAAGACGAAAATTGTGACCGCTAGAACTGAAATAGACAAATATAGATATTTTTTTGAAAGGTCCTCATTTCCGTCAGCTATTGGTAGGATCGATTGACATTTGAAGAAAGGTTTCGAAAATAGATTCATGAGTACAACCTCAAAAGCTGATTTCCTAAGGGGGTGGGTGGTTCATGTACCCAAAGGTTTACCACTACTGTTACACTTTATGTCTTCAGTAACCCAAGAAATTTGTAATTTGGTGGCAAAAATGAGCCTATCTGTTCAGACTTAAATAAATGTATGACCTAAATACTATAGAATTGGCCTAATGTACGGCGATTTCTTTTACTCAGCTTTGACCGAAATTCTCAATATAATACCAGCTTATTGTGGTAGACATTATTGTCATTGGCGTATTCATACAAGCTTATACTTTCCAGTTGGTATAATTTTTGGTTCAGCAGATTTTTTTGTGGTGCGAAAGTTGTGTTGATAAGTTACTTTGTTAGATTGTGAGAGACATGTGTATGTGACTGGGTTGAAAAGGTGACAGCTGCTTCGGGGAAGCTGAATGTGCCTCTCCAATCCCATTTGTACGGTAATAGTTGGGCATCCATTCAGCCGATGCCGTGTCTCCTTTATACTCTACAGCTACAATCATAAAACATATTATATCTCCTTGCGAGTCTCTTGTCTCTCTTTGGAAATTGATTGGATATCCGGTGTAGAACTGGAGCTGAGGGACATATTGGTAGCTATTTGACAAAAAATGAACTAAATGAAAAATAGAGGGATGCTAGCGGAGATGAAGTCAACCCGAGAATATATCTCGTATAACTGTTCAAAAATTGCTAAGGTGATAAAAAGGTGATATGTCGCTTAAAAATCATGGTCGCTTCAAGTAACCAAAGACAATATCAACGAACAAAATAAGATTGGAGTAGGTTGGATTATTGAATTTGTGGCTCATGCCCAGCAACTTATATTGGCAAGAGTGGATACCATCTACAAAACATCATAGTTAACGTCGCTTAAAAATCATGGTCGCTTCAAGTAACCAAAGACAATATCAACAAACAAAATAAGATTGGAGTTTAGATGATTGAATGTGTGGCTCATGCCCAGCAACTTATATTGGCAAGAGTGGATACCATCTACAATACATCATAGTTAACGTCGCTTAAAAACCATGGTCGCTTCAAGTAACCAAAGACAATATCAACGAACAAAATAAGATTGGAGTTTAGATGATTGAATGTGTGGCTCATGCCCAGCAACTTATATTGGCAAGAGTGGATACCATCTACAATACATCATCATAGTTAACGTCGCTTAAAAATCATGGTCGCTTCAAGTAACCAAAGACAATATCAACGAACAAAATAAGATTGGAGTTTAGATGATTGAATGTGTGGCTCATGCCCAGCAACTTATATTGGCAAGAGTGGATACCATCTACAATACATCATAGTTAACGTCGCTTAAAAATCATGGTCGCTTCAAATAACCAAAGACAATATCAACGAAAAAAATAAGATTGGAGTTTAGATTATTGAATGTGTGGCTCATGCGTAGCAACTTATATTGGCAAGAGTGGATACCATCTACAAAACATCATAGTTAACGTCGCTTAAAAATCGTATAACATTCATGATATCATGATAACCAAAGACCAAAGACAAAAGTCCGCCACGCAGGAGCTGCGGTAACTAAGGAGATTTCCCATGAGCGTCATCTCAAAATTTGCATTTACCTCAAAACGTAAAAGTTCAATGAGAAGAATATTTGTTCTTTAGTTTTCAAATAATGTGCTCCATAGTATAACAGCTGATTGCTAATATGACGTGAGTAGGATTAGGGGGTTTACTAAAGGCCGAAAACTAAAAAAAAATCAAAGTTTCGGTTAATAATCAAGATAGTAAAGAAACGTACGTGACAACATCTATAGAACATTATATTTGCAATACGATTGGTTCTATATCAACGATCTAAGACAAATTTCTCAGATTCAATTAATACATGCCATCATCTGTGGATAGTATAGGAAGCGGAATATGTGGTGACGGTGAAGGGTAAACCATTAGCACGATTCAGCGTGATATAAGAGGTCTGTTCCTCTTGTTGAGAATGTTTAATCAGCTACCACTTTGGAGACTCCAATCTTATCAATGTGCTAGAGACACAATACAGCGATGATGTAATGATCGAAAAGAAATTAACATGAATTATAAATTCGATAGAACTAATTATTATTATGTAAGAGTTCAAGGAATATTAAAGATAATTACATTGCAACTAAATATATTTTTGTGGTGCACGTTTTGCTGTGAAATTCCGGATGTAAGTAAATTATTTCTGCACAAGTTATTGAAAACGAAATTGTGGAATATCTACTTACGTACTTTAAGCCCTGCCTCCCATTCCACCTTGTCGGATTTTGGACATCGACAAATCTGATGTTTAATTTTACAATTAACATTTAATTCAAAGTTTTATTGTCCTGGCTGTCTGCACCACATTCTCTCTTGTCACATTTCGAATTTTGAGTGGCCCTCTGACCAACATCACCAGGCGATTTCTCAATGACTTGTTTTTTATTTTAGCAGATTACTCCCAATGATAATCAGCTATTAAGGTTGTACTTATGATGCGATTTAAAAAAAAAAAAATCCCTGAAACGTCCATTGATCCAAAACTCGATATTTAAGCGTTTTATGTAAAAATAAAGGTCAAGTTCATTGACGGCTGAAATAGAACCGGGGGCGTGGGAGTTTAGAGGAGGGAATTTTGAAAATTCAAAATATCTTGGTTATTATACGTCGAATCAAAAAATTGTATAGAGTCAATCTTATTCCATGTTCTATAAATGTCATGTCCATGTTTTCCATATATTGAATATTAACACACATATTTACATATTTTAGTTTTCGGCCATCAATTGACACCCACTCCTACTCATGTCATATTAATAATATGCAGTTATTTCATGAACCACTTCATTCCATAAATACCAAATATGGCTTTCATTGAGCATTTACTTTGTAAGATATATGCAAATATTACGTGAGGACGTTTTTTTCGTTCGTAACTCGAAAATGTCTATTTCATCTAAACCATACTCGATATTTAACCGTTTCAGACAAAACTATAGATCATTGTTATTGGCGGAAATCAGGCCTTGAATAGTGGGGTTTTTTGATTCAATGAAAATTTTTCGATCTGACACGTATTAACGGAGATATTTTGAATTTTCTAATTTAATTCCCTTAACCCTAGATTGGCAATGTGCGACTGTCTGTCCCCATACTTCTCGGAATAACAGAAGTCAGTCCTCCACACTTGCAACTGAAAACCACTCGACCTGAGTAAAAATGATTATTAGCAGATTTCCCTTAAGGGAAATCAGCTATTGAGGTCGTACTCATCTAGCGGTCGCAATTTTTGTTTAATCGTCACTAATCGTCGTTTTATGTAAAAAGGAAGATCAAGTTTGTTAATGGCTGAAATCGGACCAGTGGGAGGGGGGGGGTTTAGAGGGGGGGATTTTCGAAAATTCGAAATATCTCCGTAACCATATGTCGGATCAAAAAATTGTATAGAACCAATCTTATTGCAAATTAAATTTACTATAAATATTGTTCTATACATTTATTCTGTATCTTTAATATTAACCGAGATATTTGCATTTGTATTGTGAGTGTGGTCGGCTATGTTCGGGAGTTTCCGCCGAGCGCTAGTGTGGCCGTTTCACTAACTATTCGTCCTCGTGAGAATAGGTTACTAGTACTGTTATTATTAGGCAGATTTCTCTATTGTAAAACTTCACGTGGGAAATCTGCTTAGTTTACGCAGCCCCTGCGTGACGGAGTTTTTTGATAAGCGTCAGATTGGTGCATGCTTGGCGTAATTGGGGTTAAAGTGAACATTGGCAATCCAGGGTTAAAGGAAATCTGTTAATAAATAAAATGAATAAAAGTGATATGGGGGAATACACATAGTCAATAACTTTTGAAACAGTTTAAAAAATAATTAGCATGATACCGATATTCCGTTTTGATGAGGGTCGGGGCTATTCATGGTAACTTGCTAGTCATTTGTTAATCACCGGAAGTCTAGCCACAAATTCAACATTGCTATTATGTATGATGTAATTATCGATGGAATTATATTGTATTTATCAGGAAGCACTGCATTTCTCAATCAATTGGTGTTCTCCGATAACGATCACCTTTTCCTGTCTTAATAAATAGCATTAATTGTTGTTTGCATGCACTTCAACTTGCTGATATATTGGCTATTTGACATTCTCGTGTAGTTTAGCCATCGATTTATTTTGTGTTTAGTCTTATCTCGTTCTGAACTAGTGAATCCTGTCAATGAAATCCTGTACATATTTATAACCGATGATGGGGAGCAACATGGCCTTTGCTGATTAGACAAATTGCGCGCCTTGATTATCTTTAGTGATTGGTGAAATTGAACCAAAAAAATTAATTATCTTGTTGCTTTTCTCTTGCTTATCTTATGTAAGTTTTAAATGACATTCTGTTAGTTCATGAATTTTTCTATTATTTTTTATGGAGTTTCAAATAAAACATTATTGTTCTTTTAGCAGATTTCCCTTAAGGGAAATCAGCTATTGAAGTTGTACTCATGACGGAATTTTCGACATTTTTCTTCAAATGTCCATCGATCCTACCTACTAGATGACGAAAATGAGGTCCGTTCAAAACTGTATATATATCTATCTCTCTATATATATATATATATCTATATATATATATATATATATCTATATATATATATATATATATATATATATATATATATATATATATATATATATATATATTAACGCTCTAGCGGTCGTAATTTATGTTTGATCGTTACCAAACTCAATATTTAATCGTTTTATGTAAAAAGGAAAATCGAGTTCGTTAATGTCTGAAATCGAACCAGTGAGAGGGGGGAAGTTTAGACTGGGAGAATTTTGAAAATTCGAAATACCTCCGTTACTATAAGTTGTATCGAAAAAGATCATAAAATAAATCTTATTGCAGATTAAATTTACTTTAAAGATTGTTATATACATTTATTGTCTATCTTGAATATCAGAAGGCTGAAAACTGCAAATATCTCGGTAAATATTTGCAGTTTTCAGCCTTCTACTCGTATTGCATACTCTGTTATATAATAAACCTCATTATTCCAAGGTTAAATACCAAATATTGTTTTCCAGAGACCTTTATTATACTTGATACATGCAAGTATGTTCTTGTGCCCCCCCCCCCGCCGTCAAAAAATTTAGGACTACTAAAATTTGATTGATTGAGATAAAAAGTATTCTTATTCATTATAAATTACAAATACTAGGGTAAATTACAGTATGTAGGTTTATGTATTATTAAACTTCACGAGGGAAATCTGCTTAGTTTACGCAGCCCCTGCGTGACGGACTTTTAGGAGATTTCCCTTAAGGGAGCTAAAAGCTATTGAGGTCGTACTCATGCCAGTTTCGAAAAATTTCTTCAAATGTCCATCGATCCTTCCCAGGAGATGACGAAAACGAGGGTAGCTCAAAAGTATATATATATATATATATATATATATATATATATATATATATATATATATATATATATATTTGTCTGTTAACGCTCTAGCGGTCGCAATTTTTGTTTGATCTTTACCAAACTCGGAATTTAATCGTTTTATGTAAAAAGGAAGATCAAGTTCGTTAATGGTGAAATCGGACCAGGGGGGGATTTTTGAAAATTCAAAATATCGTTATTATGCGTCGGATCGAAAAATTGTATAGAATGAATTTTACTGCAAATTAAATTTACTATAAATATTGTTCTATACATTTATTCTGTATCTTGAATATTAACCGAGATATTTGCATTTGTATTCTGCGTGTGGTCACCAGTAGGCTATGTTCGGACTTTCCGCCGAGAGCTCTGGTGGCCGTTTCCATATCTATCGTCCCTCGTGAATAGGTTTAGGGGTTAGGTTAACTGTTTTTTGGGCTAGAAACTACTGGGTTATTACGCCCTAAATAATGTTTTAGGTTTAGAGGTTTCTTACTACTACAGTTGTTATTAGGCAGATTTCCCTATTGTAAAACTTCACGTGGGAAATCTGCTTAGTTTACGCAGCCCCTGCGTGACGGACTTTTTTTCATGTTTAGGACAAGATTATTGATTACTAAGAAATTTAATATTGAAATTATTTTTTAATAATTTTTCAAAATTCTCGATGGAAAGGTATATGTCATCACCTCTCATTTGAAGTCGTAACGCAGAACCCTTGTTATTTATTTGTCTCCCTGAAGGAAGATCCAATCTCTCATTAAGGGAATATACGAGGTTTTTTCCGGGAGAAGGGACGCACAGTAGCAATTTGTATGGCGTACAATGTTGTTTACTTGCTAAAGAACCTTCCCCAAATTGCAGAGGATGGTCAGTTGTTATAGATCTTTAATTATAAAACAAATAGATGTAAATTAAGCTTTTAAAGGCATAGCATTAGCTAAACAGCGACAGCTGTCATGCCAAGGTTCTGTCCAGCCATTTGTGACTTCGGGGTAAACGGGGCGCTCGGTTTGCTCCATTTGAATAAGCAACTCAACCAGCAACTGACCTTAACTACATATACAATAATAAAATTAACTCATTTGGCAACATACTTTGTATAGAATGTTCGGGCAGTACATTCTGAAATTCCATCACGCAAGGGCTGCGATAACTTAGCTGACACACTTGTGATCTGATCTCTGCACACATTCTCTACGTCTACGCCAAAATAAATGAATAAAAGGGCCGGGAGAGGTTACTGGAGACGGAAGACAAAAAAGCACGAATAATGTGCTTAGTACTTGACTTATGGATAAATGCATAGAACATAAAGAGTTTAACTAGATGGATTCTATATCATTTTACTATCAGATTCGTAAGGACGTAGATATTTTGAATTTTCGAATACTTGCTTCCACCATTAATAATAATTTTGAGGAAAATACCCTGGAAAATCTTACCAGACGAGATCAAGTGGTATTGACTAGGCTTAGAATCGGACATTCACTACTCACACATTGATAGCTGATAAACCGAAAAGATGGACCTACATGGACTCACTGTAACACAGTACTGACCATCAAACATCTCCTGACTGACTCCAGACTACGTGAACATCTCAACTTACCCAACGACTTGTACCAACTATTAACAGAAGGTAGCCCACATATTAATACACTATTAAATCACTTGAAGGCAACTGACATTTACAACAAACTTTAAACCTCACCTACTCCACTCATTTCTCTACGATTTATATATCTGTATAATGCATTTTTAAACTAGTGTCTTAGACTTCCATCACCCTCATGCCAGGATTTATCTCAAGGTTTATTGTTTCATATTATTTTATTATGTCCTTAATATTTATTTATTATGTCCTTGCATTATTTTAGCATTTCCTTAATTTTATTTCCATTTACTTTATACTATGTTTTAATAATTCTGAAAACATTTTATCTTTATTTTTAAATTTTAATTTAGAGAATTCAAATAAATGGTAGTGAGCGACATCGCCTAGTTGCGGAGCTGTTCAAATAAATAAATAGTTTTGAAGTACAAATGGCTTCATTGTCATTGGATACACAGTTAAAATATTTTCGGTCGGCTATTACAAAATATATTACTTCTAGGAAGAGTAAAAAAAAATGTTACTTATTAACGTCCATTTTGTGCACTATGGCTAATCGGTGTGGTTATCTACAGTTTAACACCCTTTTCTAGCCAGGTTGAGGGGTAAGAAGGGGTGGATTTAGGGATTCGTCACTGGAATGTTAACGAATTAAAAGTCTGTCACGCGGGGGCTGCGTAAACTAAGTAGATTTCCCACGTGATATTTTACAGAGATAAATCTACATACTGGTAACACAACAGCACTGTGAATATTAAGTGAATAAATACAAACGGTAATGAGAAATATTTTAGTCAATTTACATTTCAATAACTTCCGCAACGGAAAGCGTCTGAATTGTGAGCAAACAGATCAGCCAAACTCTCAGAGCTGAGTAGAGAGATAGAAATATTTATCATCGGAATGAAAATATATTTATATCTGAATATAACTTATTAATTTTCTTGAAAACTATTTACTATATCTCTTGCTGCAATTTGTAATCAGAATAATTATTATCTCAATCACTTACATTTTAGTAATCCAAGAACAAAGGACGGGTGGGGGCTGTGAACAGAACTTATCTTGTATAAAGGGCTGAAAATTAATAAATACAAATCTCTCGGTTAATATTCAAGATAAAGTGTATATAATAACATTTATGGGACATTGCATTTGCAACGAGATTGGTTGTTTACACTTTTTCGATCCGACGTATAACAATGGAGATATTTCGAACTTTCGATATGCCCTTTAACTCTCACTAGTCCGATTTCAGCCTTTAACGAATTTGATCTTCATTTTTACATAAAAAGTCTAAATATCGAGTTTGTTAACGATCATACAAAAATTGTGCCCTCTCTCTCTCTCTCTCTCTCTCTCTCTCTCTCTCTCTATATATATATATATATATAAATATATATATATACATATTTGAACGGATATCATTTTCTTCGTCTTCTGGGTACGATCGATAGACATTTGAACATTCTGTTTGGTAGTCCCGTCCTTAAGGAAAATCTGTTAAAACATTGTAACTTGATTTTGAAACGAAATTCATTGAGCACTGTGATAATTGAATTACGAGGGCAGTAGTGGAAACTTAATAAACCTGAGTGGTCAGAGTAAAGACAGGAGTATTGGCTTAAAACGAATGCTAAATAAGACATCCGTTACGGTAGCAGCTCTCGACCAGTTTTACAATAGAGTTTCTAGATACGTTGCAAATCTAGTATTTAGTTCTTATTCAGTGGAGCTGGTGATACGAAAAGGCAGACCAAGACAGTTCTCACATCTCGCCTTCAGATCCATGCCTCTCCCTTATTACGGGCCTCGTGTTCACAATCCGTTACAATTTAAGATGGCAATGACACATTTTGCTTTCATTTAGGCTTAATTGTGAAACTAGGGGTAATTTTTGTTTGATCGTTACCTAACTCGATATTTGATCGTTTTATGTAAAAATAAAGATCAGGTTTGTTTATAATTGAAATCAGACCAATAGGTGGGAGGGGGGAGGCAAAGGGGAGGATTTTCAAAATATCTCCGTTACTATAAGTCGTATCGAAAAATTGTATATAATCAATCTTTCTATTTTTGAGCCTGCATCGCTGGGAAGTATCGTTATTGTGAGGACTTCGGATATCTGCTCCAGCGGTTGGAATTTTTGATGTTCTGCAAATTTTCGATGGAAATGCGTTCATCTTCGTCAGGCATAAATTTGATTTGAATAGCTACTTCAATTAATCATATGTTTTGGAGTTTTATTTTAGTATGGCTTTCCACGTTCCAGAAAGTATACGCCGTTTATAGTATTTGTTCTCTTATTTATTTCTAGAGCTTCCAGGACTAATCTTTTATCGAGGTGGCCCTCTCGGTGTAAAACCTTTGTCTCGTCAAATTTAATTTGGTGAGGACAAATACTTGAGTGTCTAGGTATGGCGGATGTCTTCGTTCTGTTATGTTTCAGATCAGCCATGTGTTGGTTGACTCTTGTAGCAGTCTCTTTACCTGTCTGCCCCACTCTGAAACGTGGAAGGCCATACTAAAATATTATTATTATTATTTATTAACGTCAACTTTTTGCAACTTAGGCTAATCGGAACGGGTTATCTACAGGTTACCACCGTTTTCTAGCCAGGGTGGGATTTTAGGATGTTATTTAATGAATTTCGTCACTAAATAATTTCCTTTGCCCAGGCAAGAATCGAACTCGCCACTCTAGGTTTACCATATGAGCATACTAAAATAAAACTCCAAAACATATGATAATTGAAGTAGCCATTCAAATCAAATTTATGCCTGACGAAGATGGACGCATTTCCATCGAAAATTTGCAGAACATCAAAAATTCAAACTGCTGGAGAATATAGCCAAAATCCTCACAATAATAATCAATCTTATTGCAAATTAAATTCTCTACCTCCAATATTAACCGAGATATTTACATTTTTATTAAGTGTATGCGCATAACGGACGAGATGAGAACGGCTAACTTCGGTTCTAGTCGTGAGTTTACGCCAAAAGCTAGTTCGGCCGTTTCCGTAGCTGTCCGGCTCTCGTGAAATTTCTCTATTGTAAAACTTCACGCGGGGAATCTGCTTAGTTTACGCAGCCCCTGCCTGACGGACGTTTTTTTGATTCTGAACTGTTGACTTATCTTCCAGAATAGTTATCATTTATTTTACGTACTACCCTCTTTATTTTGCGAATTGTGAATAATGCAAAAAATGCTAATTGTAATTGTTGAATTGATTTTGGTAGCATCCAATACTATTTGTTTCAGCAGTGTTTATTGTAGTTCCCTCCCTGTCTAAATTCTCACTTGCATCAGGTGAGTAGACCAAGACTGGATGTTTGGTTTGAGTTGTAGTCTGGATACACGTACTAATAGTCTATTATTAGGCAGCTTATGCAGGCTATGGAGGGATGGCTTTATTACTGGAGAATGCAATGGAAAACATGTCCTTTGGACCCTCTTATTACCTTACTCGGTCGCGTGAAAATCAGGTACACTAGGGCAATTACCAGGTGTCGCCTTTAAATACAGCATACATTGTGTGTTGTAGTATGGTACATTGGCGATCGTATGTAATAGCATATTAAGATTTTATTTATTTCTGTGTGTAGCAATTTTAGCGATTCCCACTACTCATATTATAAATAAAAGAAAAATATGTTAAAATATCTACAGTCGTAGTTCGGCACGGTTACATTTTCTCCAGTGTATTTTAATGGTAGCAGATTCGAATTCTTTAAGTTAAGGTTTGGTAAAAGTTTTAAATGTAGTTGATAAGACGTGTCTGTTGGAGGTGTTTCATGATTGTCGTGATGTATGGGCTGTTGTCGTGTAGTAGTTCTGATAGGTTGGTGGGTAAGTTCTTGTCGATTATTTGTCTGCAGTCTGTAAGTAAGTGTTTGATAGTTAGTTGTGCATTGTACAGCGTACATAAAGGTGGATCAGTCCTAGTCAAGTGGTGTCCGTGCGTTATCCGTGAATGGCCTCAAACGAGCAAGAACTACTTCTTCTCTTCTAGTGTCCCGATTACTTGACTGCCATTCACGGATAGTGTCTTTTATTTCTCGTAGTTTTGTGTCTGTCTGATGCCATTCCACTTCCCATTGTAAGCTGATTTCTCTTTTAATAAGTTTAATGGCATCGTATCCTGTAATGTGATCAGTGTGTAATGTGTCAAGTTCAGTCGCTAATTTTGGTTGTTTGTCAGCATATTAAGTGTTGGACCTAAGTTCATTCAGCTTATTGGAATTGAAATATATTGATTGGGAAGGTAGGTTTCATCTGGGTTGTTCATTAATAATTATTTGCCTCTGGGAAAGTGACCCGGGATGTGGTGAGTCTGGAGGGAACAGAATTCCATCTTCGTGGAACGAGAGTTGCCTCGAACCTTTGGAGTAAGGTGGAATATTCGTGAGAGATGAGAACAAACTAAGAAGTAGAGTGGTATTGGATAAAGTTGACGAAGGGGTGGGAAGGGTGTAAAGGTGTCCCCTATATCATAACTTACTGGCAGCTCTTAACTTGCCCTTAATACTCGACGCTACTCCCAGGCCGCTCTTAGAACTTTCATCTCACGTTATGTTGGCTCCCTTTATCTATCGCCCCCTCACATTCTCTCTCTCTCTCTCTCTCTCTCTCTCTCTCTCTCTCTCCCCTCCCTACTTCTTATCAGTTCATAAAGGTTTCTATAAATAGGTGTGTCTAGCTTCCTGTCTTGGCTCTCACGTAGTATACGAATATTCCTTCCATTTAATTACGGCTCCATTCTAATCTCCTTCCTAAAGGTTCCATTTACGAGATGCAGAAGGCTTTTCCAGGAATTTCATATTCTCACCAGAATAGTCTGGTGCGAATGCATTTCGTTCTCTCAAACTGGTTATGAGTTATTTGTTAGATAGAGAGTTTACTCGGGCAAGGGCAAGTTGTTATGTTGTTCTAACCATGGAGGGACGGGGTATGTTGTTCTAAACTTCGAGGGACGGGGTCTGTTGTTCTAACCATTTAGGGACTGGGTTATGTTGTTCTAACCATGGAGGGACGGGGTATGTTGTTCTAACCATGGAGGGACGGGGTATGTTGTTCTAACCATGGAGGGACGGGGTATGTTGTTCTAACCATGGATGGACTGGGGTATGTTGTTCTAACCATGGAGGGACGGGGTATGTTGTTCTAACCATGGAGGGGACGAGGTATGTTGTTCTAACCATGGAGGGACGAGATATGTTGTTCTAACCTTGGAGGGACGGGGTATGTTGTTCTAACCATGGAGGGACGGGGTATGTTGTTCTAACCATGGAGGGACGGGGTATGTTGTTCTAACCATGGAGGGACGGGGTATGTTGTTCTAACCATGGAGGGACGGGGTATGTTGTTCTAACCATGGAGGGACTGGGGTATGTTGTTCTAAACTTGGAGGGACTGGGTTATGTTGTTCTAACCATGGAGGGACGGGGTATGTTGTTCTAAACATGGAGGGACGGGGTATGTTGTTCTAACCATGGAGGGACGAGGTATGTTGTTCTACCCATGGAGGGACGGGGTATGTTGTTCTAACCATGGAGGGACGGGGTATGTTGTTCTAACCATGGAGGGACGGGGTATGTTGTTCTAACCATGGAGGGACGGGGTATGTTGTTCTAACCATGGAGGGACGGGGTATGTTGTTCTAACCATGGAGGGACTGGGGTATATTGTACCCATGGAAGAAACTCGGTTATTTCGATGATTTCGCCACTCGAGAAATGAATGTACGTTTCTTAAGTTGTGATCTCATTGAGTTGTAAATAATTCCATGCCAACGTTTTTTAAGGATTTAGATTTGATCTTTACAAGTTATCCATTTTTCTATTTCTGTCGACCTTTGCCCTTGCTTAATATTGTGTATCATCCTTCTGAGAATTTGAAGAAAAATACTAATAACACAGGTGAATACATACGTTAAGATTACATTTTTCAGAATATATTGACCTGTGGTCGTAGTAAATGGTTTCTCGGGTAATTTAGCTAATGGGTAGTGGAAATCCTTTTGTTATTTTTTCATGGACAGGTGGAAGTGGAATTCTGCGCACTGTCCAACTTACTGTTTTCGGTTTCCCTTCCTTCTTTTCCTCTTTCCTATAGTGTTGATTACATTTAAGATTCGGTATTTTGCTTCTGCTTCGTCCTTTTTGCCCTCTCGCTGTTTCTCTTTTCGGCCCCTGTTATTGTCCCTTCCCATTGGAAAACGTGGACAATACTTTACCTCGGCTGTGAGGGAGAGCGTTTTCTTTTGAGCCCGAAATAAAAATAAAGAAGAGTGAAAACAATGAGAATAATAAAAAGAAAAGAGCTCTAAAAAAAAGGAGAGAGGGAAGAGCGACGCTTAAGCTGACAATTAGAGTTGGCTGTGCCTTGTTCCTTGCTCGTTTCATATATAAAACCTTAATGCGTCATTTTCTTTTCAATGTCCGCTTCTCTCCCTTTTTAATGCTACGCTAATGCCCTCTGCCAGAAGATTTTTCCTCTTGAATTAGTCCAGTGCAAAGGACACTGCTTTAAACTGACTCCTATTCTGGCTCATTGTTAGTGAGTTTAACTAACTTAATGGCTATTGAATTGTACTGGCAAAGGAAATTATGCTTCCTAGGAGGACGAACCGTTACCGAGCCAAAAGTCGTTATGTCGAACCTCATTGACTTCAATATCTTAAATAGAAAACGCTAAATAGCTAATGCCAAGGGCATTCTATATTCTTTAACGGTAAATGCCAAACTCATTTGATTTCCAGTGGAAGCTCGGCGAAGCGGAATTCGATTATAATCGTAGAGTCCCGGTGAAGGTCTACTGGACCGATGCTGGCCAATTAGAATGAAAGGTCTCTACTGATAGAAAGGACTTTTCAGTGGGATCTCTGGTCAGGATGTAAGTAACCATTTGGGGGTGCGGCATAATGGAATTACGATGCTTGAAGAAGGTTCTGACCATCTATACATAAAGTTATTAGCAGATTTCCCTTAAAGGAAATCAGCTATTGAGGTTGTACTCATGACGGAATTTTCAAAATTTTTCTTCAAATGTCCATCGATCCTACCCAGGAGATGACGAAAATGAGGTCCGTTCAAAACTGTATATATATATATATATATATATATATATATATATATATATATATTTGTCTGTTACCGCTCTAGCGGTCGCAATTTTTGTTTGATCGTTACCAAACTCGATATTTAGTCGTTTTATGTAAAAAGAAAGATCAAGTTCGTTAACGGCTGAAATCAGACCAGTGGGAGGGGGGGTTTAGAGGGGAGGATTTTCGAAAATTCGAAATATCTCCGTTACTATAAGTCGGACCGAAAAATTGTACAGAATCAATCTTATTGCAAATTAAATTTACTATAAATATTGTTATATACATTTTTTCTCTATCTTGAATATTAACCGAGATATTTGCATTTGTATTCTGCGTGTGGTCACCAGTAGGCTATGTTCGGACTTTCCGCCGAGAGCTCTGGTGGCCGTTTCCATAACTATTCGTCCCTCGTGAATAGGTTTAGAGGTTAGGTTAACTGATTTTTGGGGATAGAAACTACTGGGTTATTACGCCCTAAATAATGTTTTAGGTTTAGAGGTTTCTTACTACTACAGTTGTTATTAGGCAGATTTCTCTATTGTAAAACTTCACGTGGGAAATCTGCTTAGTTTAAGCAGCCCCTGCGTGACGGACTTTTTTACTTACAACCATGGCCGGACAATGTGCTCAAACTACTCTCTACATGAGTCAAGATTTAGGTGCTTGGCGGTATCTTTCTCGAGGCTGCTCATCTTATAATCTCCTCTTATCCCGAAAATTAAGGATTTGGAGTTGGAAAAAAAATGTAGGATTTCAAGAAAAAAAGTGGTCAAGTAGCGTTTGATTTAAAAATAGTAAAAAAATAAAATGCCTTCTCAAATTGTTTATTATATATCAATAAATACACATACACTCACTAATATGCATACACACTCAAATGTTACAAATTCAGTTAATAATCGGAGATTTTCGAAATGTTTCTTCAAATGTCCATCGATCCTACCTAGGAGATGACGAAAATGAGGTAGGTCCGTTCAAAACTATGTATATATATTTGTCTGTTACCACTCTAGCGGTCGCAATTATTGTTTAATCGTTACCAAACTCGATATTTAGTCGTTTTATGTAAAACGAAAGATCACGCTAACGGCTGAAATCGGAAAGGGGGAGGGGGAGGTTAGAGTCGAGGAATTTCGAAAATTCGAAATATCTCGGTTACTATACGTCGGATCTGAAAATTGTATAGAAACAATCTTATTGCAAATTACATTTACTATAAATATTGTTCTATACATGTTTTCCGTATAATGAGTATTAACCGAGTTATTTTAATTTTATCGTTTTACGCTTTGAGTAAAACCCCACTCTTACTAGTGTCATATTAATAACAAGCTGATATATGATGGACCACTTCATTACAAGGTTAAATACCAAATATTGTTTTCATTGAACTTTTACTTTGTGAGATATATACAAATATGTTCTGTTGACCCCTTCCCCCTCCCCTTCTTTTGTTCTTTGATTTCTAAAATTTGAGTGATTTAGATAAAACTGATTCTCAGTCATTACAAATTACAGCACTAGCTTTAGTAAATTGTTTTCAATAAAAATAATATGTTATATTCAGATATATTTCATTAACTCTTTTGTCTTTCCGGTCTACCTATCTACTCAGTGCTTCAAGGTTCAAGGTTTCCGGTCTAAAATAATTTTATCTATTCAGCGTTGCGAAGTTGGCTGCCCAATTTGTTTACAATTCAGCCGCCTTCCGTTGTAGAGATTATTAACTTGTATTGTAAAGTGACTGAAAGATTTCTCATCACCGTTTGTATTTATTCACTTACCATTCACGGCAGTGCTACCTGTATGTAAAACCTAATAAGCCTGTCTTTACCTACAGGTTATAGCCTTATTGACCTACAGGTAGCTGTAAAACCTTCCCGTGGGCAATCTGCTTAGTTTACGAAGCCCCTGCGTGATGGGCTCTTTTACATATTTATCGATTGTTTTTATTTTATTAGTATGTTACAAAATAAATTGATAAATTTAAACTTTCAGGCCCATCGCACAGTTTGCATTTAGAGATGTATGTGTTAAGATAGACAACGATTTGGAGTGTATATGCAAAGATGGACGATAATATGATGGATGGATTCAATATTAAAAAATGCATATATTAAGATATATAATAATTGTAGGAGGTGGTTGTGAAAGACTATAGTGATAGTAAGGAGAGTTGTAGAGAGAAGAAAGGCTGAGTTGAAGAAGCATGGGCGTGAGAGAAAGTGGCAGCTTTCTCCAGTTGTCAAGGTCTAGCATCGAGTCACTCATCCAGCCGTAATAAACATGGCTACAATTCACTATAACTAATAGCTAACATAAACCTACTTATATACCACCGTCAGTGATTAAAGAAATATTTTTGATTCTTATAGGTTTTCAATGAAGAACATATTCTTGTAGATTCCTACATTATTTTTTTTAGATATAATTTAGAACGGACCTCATTCTCGTCATCTCCGATAGAACTTTGAGGAAATATTTCGAAAATTCCGTCATGAGTAAGACCTTAATTACTGATCATTCAAAAATTCAATTTATTCGAACAATGTATGTTTTAGAGAATCGGTACACGTTTATGATTTGGACTGATTACTTTTCTGTATAAAATCTTTCTATCCGAAACGCATTTGAATAGAATTAACATTCAAGGAAGGGTGTAAAAACTAAAATTCATTTTTTAATATTATACAGCTCCCATTGAGTTCATTATGATATTTGGTTGAAATCATTTCCATTATAAGTCAAGACTATTTTTATACAAAGGCTCCTTCAAGTATATGTATTGTATTTCTACGCAACTTTATATTTTTACTGTAAAGTTTTTCATTCGTTGATAACATTTTCGTTCGTTGATAAACTGATATTCTTTAACTGGTTATTCTCTCGTTCTAAATGCACAAGCTATATAGTGTGTTCTTCTTTTTAGTAGATTTCCCTTTAGGAAAATCAGCTATTGAGGTTGTACTTATGACGTGATTTTCGAAAATGTTCTTCAAACGCCTGTCAATCCTACCTAGGAAAGAACGAAAATGAGATCCGTTCAAAATGGTATATATATATATATATATACATACATACATACATACATACATACATACATTTTCCTTTGCACATTAGTCATGCACAAAGGGCGTTTATTTGCTACATGTACCATACTATTACAGTATATAACATGTATGTTCATAATACATCGTGTTTTGTATACAAATTTATGAACAAATTTTTTCTTGAAGTTCTTTTGTCTTGAAGTAAAAAAAAATAAATGAAAAAGAAAACAAATAAACGAAAAAAAAGAAGAAAAACAAAAAAGGTAAATAAATAAATAACGTACATAATGAAAGAACAAACAATCAAAGTGATGAAAAATTAGTACGCATAATCAGAAAATCGAAACAATCCAATAACATGTTAATTTCACTTCATTAAGAAAGTTATGCCACTCATTCTATTGCATTATTCTTGATGTAGGCATTACAACGAAAAAAAAATATGGAAGGTTTACGGAGCCTTTGCGTAACTGACATTTTTAAATTCAAATTTTTGAGTCATATTCTATGTTTTTGTTTTTTTTATCGTTTTACATATTTATGTACTTACGCAGTATACAATAGCCATTGATACCCTTTAAGTAATTTTATAAATCAATTTAAATAAATTTTTTGGGGGGCGTTTTAAAAGTTTCTCTTTCTGTATTCACTATATTCACCCCCCGAGACGTGATAAGAAATATAAAATAAAGAGGCCTGCCGGGTATCGCCCCCAAGGGAGCCTTTCCCGATGGCTAACAGCCTAAGGGAGGCGTCGAAAAATAACTGAATTTAGTACCGTTCTAACCACAATTGACGTTGTTGAAACACATTTACACCAAATGGCATGAGCAATTCATTACAACTAGATGGATGTGCTCATTGTCAACAGTTGATTAATGTTCAAGATGAGTGCTATAGTAATAATTAACACTTAGAAATGATGACCCGGATCCTAAACATTATATATTGGAAGACTATCACTAGATATGGTTGTTTTAGCAGATTTCCCTTAAGGGAAAACAGCTATTGAGGGCGTACTCATGAGGCGATTTTCGAAATATTTCTTCAAATGTCCATCGATCCTACCCAGGAGATGACGAAAATGAGGTCCGTTCAAAATTATATATATTTAATTATTTGTCTGTTGAAGCTCTAGCGGTCGCAATTTTTGTTTCATTGTTACGAAACTCGATATTTAACCGTTTTATGTAAAAATACAGATCGTTTATGGCTGAAATCGGACTAGACGGAGGGGAGTTTAGAGGGGGGGGGATTTTCGAAATATCTCTGTTATTATGTATCGGATCGAAAAATTGTATAGAACCAATCTTTTTGCAGATTAAATTTACTATAAATATTGTTATATACATTTATTCTCTATCTTGAATATTAATCGAGATATTTGCATTTTTATGAAGTCTGTGGGACATGTCGGGTATAGTATGGATTAGGTCGGCCGTTTCCGTAACTGAAAGATTTCTCATTACCGTTTGTATTTAATCACGGTGGTGTTGTGTGACCAGTATGCAGATTTCTCTATTGTATAACTTCACGTGGGAAATCTGCTTAGTTTACGCAGCCCCTGTGTGACGGACTTTTTTTAGTTTAAACAGATTGAGGTACATGTAAATATTTGTATTATTGTGAAGAATTAAGATTTTGCGTTTGTGAATCGAAAATTTTTATTCGTTCTACATCATACTCGATATTTAATAATTAAAGACCGAAACAGCCATTAACTAATGGCTAAAATCGAGAGCGAAATAGGGGTGGGGGTTAGAGGTGTGTTTTGAAAATTTCTAACATCTACTCCGTATCGCAAAATGTAATTGAACCATTCTTGTTAAGCAATTTATGTCCTACAGTTGTTGTTCGATACATTTTTTCGTAATTTAAGTATTAAGCGAGTTATTCCTGTCAAGAGAAGCTAAGCTGTGACTGTGTTAATTCCTTCGCGACATCGCCCCCGCCGATCAAATATGCTCAAAACCTCCGTCACGCAGGGGCTGGGTAAACTAAGCAGATTTCCCACGCAAAGTTATACAATAAACAAATCTCCATACGAGTGCCGAAGAATTACGGAAACGGCCGAACTAGCTTTTGGAGGGAAACTCACTCCAACCGTCCGTTACCCGCCCACATTTAATAAAAATGCATGTATTTCGGCTAATATTCAATATAGAGAATAAATGTATATAACAATATTTATAGTAAATTCAATTTGCAATAAGATTGATTGTATACGATTTTTGATCCGACGTATAGTAACGGAGATATTTTGAATTTTCAAAAATCCGCCCTCTAAACCCCTTCTCCCACTGGTCCGATTTCAGCCATTAACGAACTTCATCTGTCTTTTTACATAAAACGTTTAATTGTCGAGTTTGGTTAAGATCAAACAAAAATCTGCTAAAAGTCTATTTAACGTGATATTATTATTAAATTCATACGGAATATTAATTAGTGTATCGACTTTAAGAGCTGTGAATATTATTATAAAAATCCATAGGCGTTATCTACTAAAATACCTGATCACATGGGGACTTAACTCCAAATCGGATTAAACTCTAATTTACAAGTAAAAACTAGATATTTAAGTTCTCATAAATAATTATCTTAATTAGCTTTGTGTTGGCATTACTCAAATTATAAAAGACATGGTCATTTATGATAGGTTCATGTAATGCAATCTCAGATTCATTACACAGCCTTCAGTAATGCCACATCCCCGCCTCTTTTAGTCATCAATTTTTCCATAGAAATAGAAAAAATGTGGTGAGATGAGATCACATGTGTGTTATACCAGCACTTAGGAAATCTGTTTAGTTTACGCACGACCTGCGGGACGGATTATTTAATTCAGAAATTGTTGATATCTTATTTGTCACGTGATGCGTTTTAAGGGAGGTGCTAGTGATTCGATCTTTCGGGAAAGCTGTTGTGTTCTCTTGTAGCTGCTGCGATAGAGAATTGAGATTGTAATTAGATGTGGACTAGAGTGCCATTCTCTTTGTTACATGTTACCTTGACGATATTGTTGTGGGAGGAGAGAGTGTCAGAAGAGAGAGCATATATCGTCTCGATCTATTGCCTTAGACTCCTTTCCATTCAGAATATCTTCCTGGACAATAGCACCTCCTTACAATCCTTCTCTCTCTCTCTTGTCTCTTGCTCCTTCCTTTTGTCCACTATTACATTTTGTCCTTTAGTCGCCGTTAGTCCTTTCTTGTGTTGCTTTGACTGCTTCTAAACCTTAACACTCGTCTTTGGGACCCCTTTCCCCATCCGTTTTATTTATACGGTATTCATCATCGAAAGTGATCTGACTATGTACAATTTCATTATTGAAAATACAATAAAGATATACAAAGACTCATATAAGTTTTGTAAGTATCCAAATTCCCACGTTTGGAATTAAAGTCTATAGTTTAAATGGGTTTAGTCCAATAGGTTTGGAGAAACAAATATTATATAATAGAATCATAATATTCAGCCATCAGAAATATAACTAGGTCTTAAGGGAGTCCCTGAAATAGGAAATAGACGTAAAATAATAGCACTTAACCATTTGAAATATAACTAGGTCTATGTGAGTCCCCTAAAATATAATAAAAAGAAGACAGTGGAATCATAATGCTTAGCCACCAGAAATATAAATAGGTCTAATTGAGTTCTCTAAAATAAAATAGAAAGATGGTAATGGAATCATAATACTTAGCCACCAGAATTATAACTAGGTCTAAGTGAGTTCCCTAAAATAAATAGAAATAAGGTAATGGAATCATAATACTTAACCATTTGAAATATAACTAGGTCTATGTGAGTCCCCTAAAATATAATAAAAAGAAGATAATGAAATCATAATGCTTAGCCATCAGAAATATAACTATGTCTAAGTGAGTTCCCTAAAATAAATAGAAATAAGGTAATAGAATCATAATGCTTAACCATTTGAAATATAACTAGGTCTATGTGAGTCCCCTAAAATACAATAGAAAGAAGGTAATGGAATCATAATACTTAACTATCAGAAATATAACTAGGTCTATGTGAGTCCCCTAAAATACAATAGAAAGAAGGTAATGGAATCATAATACTTAACTATCAGAAATATAACTAGGTCTATGTGAGTCCCCTAAAATACAATAGAAAGAAGGTAATGGAATCATAATACTTAACTATCAGAAATATAACTAGGTCTGAGTGAGTCCCCTAAACTACAATAGAAAGAAGACAGTGGAATCATAATGCTTAGCCACCTTGAATATAAATAGGTCTAATTGAGTTCCCTAAAATAAAGTAGAAATAAGGTAATGGAATCATTATAATTAACCATCAGAAATATAACTATGTCTGAGTGAGTCCCCTAAACTACAATAGAAAGAAGACAGTGGAATCATAATGCTTAGCCACCTTGAATATAAATAGGTCTAATTGAGTTCCCTAAAATAAAGTAGAAATAAGGTAATGGAATCATTATAATTAACCATCAGAAATATAACTAGGTCTATGTGAGTCTCTTAGAATACAATACAATGAAGACAATGGAATCAAAATACTTATCCGTCAGAAACATGGAATCATAATATTTAACCATCGGAAATATAAGAGTCAATGTACATATTATATAACTAGGTCTAGGTGAGTTGCCTATTATAGGAAGGATATGAGTTCTAAATTGTTATCTATTGGCAGAATTGGAGGTAGATAGGAATGACGTAGCTGATGAAAGCTAATTCATTGCCGCCCGCCATAGTTCTCATAACTACTTCATGAATTTGATTTGCACAAATAGAGTTGTCTAATTTTGAAGGTAGATAATAGGCATTACATTTCTAGCTGCAATATTGGCTGTCATAAAGAATGGGAGGCATGTGTTGGCTACCTGTTTGGAATTCCAATGCGGTAGTTAACAATTTACAATTGGGATGGAACTATTGGCAAAGAGTGAATTATTTTCTC
>CM032232.1:790000-975000 GCA_019009955.1 Riptortus pedestris
ACCTCATTTTCGTCATCTCCTGGGTAGGATCGATGGGCATTTGAAGAAATTTTTCGAAAATTCCGTCATGAGTACGACCTCAATAGCTGATTTCCCTTAAGGGAAATCTGCTAAAATGCAAATATCTCAGTTAATAATCAAGATAGTAAAAAAATGTACATAACAACATTTATAGAAAATTATATTTTCAATAAGACTGGTTCTACACACTTTTTCGTCCGACGCATCATAACGGAGATATTAAGAATTTTAGAATTTTTCCCTCTCTAAACCCCCCCCCTCCGTCTTTTCCGATTTCAGCCGTTAACGAACGTGTTGTTTCTTTATATATAAAACGATTATATATATATATATATATATATATATTATATATATTATATATATATGGTAACGATAAGACAAAAATTGCGACCGCTAGAGTGTTAACAGAAAAATATATACAGTTTTGAACGGACTTCACATTCGTCATCTCCTTTGTAGGATCGATGGTCATTTGGAGAATGTGCGTCCCCTTAAGGGAAATAAGCTATTGAGGTCGTAGCTGATTTCCTTTAAGGGAAATCTACTAAAAATAGTTGCTTTTTAATCATAGAATAAAGAGGTGCATGATATAACAGCTTAATTTTAATTAACATTTATTGGCATTTCAGTTTGCAGTAAGATTGGCTCTATACACGTTTTGGATTCGACTTATAATTACGACTTATAATTTCGAATTTTCAAAATTCCCGTCCTCTAAAGCCGCCCTCTCTCATTGGTCGGATTTCTGCCATTAACAAATTTGATCTTTGAATTTACATTTTGAACGGACCTCAGTATCTGCTAATACTACACATACAAACTCTTTATAAAATCAACCGTGCCTTTAATTTTTATTTCCCGCCCTAAATTTGTAAAATAAATAACTAACAAGTCGTACGGGGCCTGGTAAAGCGGAAACATATTTACTGTCCCTGTTTGCCCTTACAGCTGAGGATCACATGTGAATACTAATGAAACGATTTGTGATAAAGATTAGCCCGATACAGCAGCGGGCATCGAAACATATTCAGGGAAACCTTCGCCTCGGAGATTAGAATTAATTAAAGAGATCAGCTGGTATTAATTCCAATATAAAATACTAATATTGTCAATATAAAACGTAAAAAGTCCGTCACGGAGGGGCTGCGTAAACTAAGGAGATTTCCCACGTGAAGTAATACAATAGAGAAATTTCCATACAAGAACCCAACACTTACGGCAAAGGGCCGAACTAGGTTTTGGCGGGAAACTCAAAAATCCGTTACTGGCCCAAATTTAATAAAAATGCAAATATCTCGGTTAATATTCAAGATAGGGAATAAATGTATAGAACAATATTTATAGTAAATTTAATTTGTAATAAGATTGATTCTATACAATTTTTCGATCCGACGCATAATAACGGAGATATTTCGAATTTTCCGAAAATCCCCCCTCTAAACCCCCCCCTCCCACTGGACCGATTTCAGCCATTAACGAACTTGATCTTCCTTTTTACATAAAACGATTAAATTCTGAGTTTGGTAACGATCAAACAAAAATTGCGACCGCTAGAGCGTTAACAGACAAATATATATATATATATATATATATATATATATATATATATATATATATATAGATATATATATAAAATTTTGAACGGACCTCATTTTCGTCATCTCCTGGGTAGGATCGATGGACATTTGAAGAAATTTTTCGAAACTCGCGTCATGACGACCTCAATAGCTGATTTCCCCTAAGGGAAATCTGCTAAAATGTAGTAATTTAAAATTTTTAGATTTTACTTTCCTCCTCAGCAACCGGTCGTAACGGAGGTTACTTAAATCCTTTAAGCATTGACTTCTTTACTCCACCATTTAATATATACATATAAGATTAAGAAAGTTGCGTTGAAAATTTAAGAACACCTAACGACGATATTGATTTTTCGAATGCCTGTACTGATATCGGGATATTAGGTATTAGGATTCTTTTTGGTTTGGCGAGAAACATGGACTTGACATATTTTGTTTATTTTATTTTTTAGAGTAACTTTTATTCTGTACACTTTTGTCGTATAACAAAATATGAACTAGATACACGCTAAAAACTATAGCGTTAGTCAGAAATTTTATCGGGTACAACAGTCTGACCCGATCTGAACAAAACTCTATATGTGAATTAACATGGATTTCTCTATGATTACAAGCTTCATCAATTTTTCTAGAGACAAGCAGGAGTGGGGGTTATAATGGAAGTTTGAAATTTAAAAATCGCAATATTTCGTTTCCCATTGGTTCTTCGGCACACGTATACACAACAGCAGATGTTTATTTTGTTACTTACAGTAACTTATGTTTTATTCTTTTTTTGTCGAATAGTGAAGTATACACGAGATATACGCTAAAAACTACACAACATAAACCGAACAATACTCGGTATGTAAATTAGCACTAACTCTTCCACAATTATAAGCTAAATCAAAACTTCTAGGGACGGACCAGGAGTGGGGTGTTGTAAGGGAGGCATTATATGGAAAATCACAACATTTCGTTTCCGACTGGTTTTTCGGCAAACATGCACATATCAGGAGTTTATTTTTTTTTAATTTAGCGTAACCTTTGTTTTATTCACATTTGTCGTACAACGCATTATATACGACGTATGTACAATACTCTAGAAACTATAGTGGGAATCAATATTTTTATTTCCAATCATTAGAGTGTTTTCAATACTAGCATAGTATGACAATTTATGCTATGTGTTTAGATTTATATGACAGTTCTAAGAATGATTCGGATTAGAGATGTTATAAATCTCCGGTCCCTCTCCTCATTTGTTATTTCTTTTAATTAGAATATAGCTTCGTTATTTATTTCCAATAGAAGTTCAAACTATAAGAGCATTTCGATTATTTAAACAGAACTCGGTATATAAATTAGCATCAACTCCTCCATGGAAATAAGCTACATTTCTAAGGGCTCGCAGGTATGGGGGTTCTAAGACATGAAATGAAAAATCGCCAGCCCCTACTTAATGGACTTTTCGCAGATTTCCCTTAAGGTGAATCAGCTATTGAGGGCGAATTTAGGAAATGTTTCTTCAAACGTGCATTGATCCTATCTAGGAGATGACGAAAATGAGGTCCGTTCAAAGCTTTTTATCTATCTATATATTTGTCTGTTACCGCTCTAGGGGTCGCAATTATTGTTTTATCGTTACCAAACTCGGCATTTGTTCGTTTTATGTCAAAAGAAAGATCAAGTTCGTTAACGGTTGAATGTTAACCGATATTTCATAAACCACATTACAAGGTTAAGTATCAAATATTGTTTACATTGAACTTTTACTTTGTGAGATATATGCAAATATATTCTGTTGATCTCCTTCTTATATTCTCGGATTTGGGCTCAGGTTAGCCATGCGAGCTAAAGCGTTGACCTTTTCTCACATGGCAAACCTAGAGTGGCGAATTCCATTCTTGCCTGGGCAAAGGAAATTATTTAATGACGAAATTCATTAAATAACGTCCTAAAATCCCACCCTGGCTAGAAAAGGGTGGTAACCTGTAGATAACCCGTCCCGATTAGCCTAAGTTGCAAAAAGTGGACGTTAATAAATAAATAAAAAAAAATATATTCTCGGATTACTAAAATTTGAGTGATTGAGATATAACTGATTCTGATTCATTACAAATTATAGCACTAGCTTTAGTTAATTGTTTTCAATAAAATTAATATGTTATATACAGATATATATCATTAATTGATTATCTTTCTGGTCTATCTATCTGTTCAGTGCTACTAGGTTGGCTGGCCTGTTTGTTTACAATTCTGCCGCTTTCCGCTGTAGAGAGTCTTAACTTGTATTGTAAATTGACTGAAAGATTTCTCATTAACGTTTGTATTTATTCACTTAACCTTCATGGTAATGTTACCTTTATGTATATTTATCTATTGTAAATCTTCGCGTGGGAAATCTGCTTAGTTTACGCAGCCCCTGCGTGACTGACTTTCTTCAATAAAGGGCTAATATAACAAATTATTTGACCCTGCTTTCAAGGCTTAATGAGTTATATGATTTAATGTTTATTATATGGCGTTACTGACCTAAGTTTACTTTTAGTTTTATTATAGAAAGCCCATTCGTCTTGTCAGTGTTCATTATGAAAAGGATTAGGTATGGTAGACAAGAAGAAATATTTGAGCCCTGTGAGATGGAGGTATTTCGGTGATAAAATAGTAGAGTTTTGGGTTGGAGTATTTGAATTTAGTGAACTGATCTGAACTAAATTGCTTTAAGGAAATAGTCTATTGGCTGCCATAAAATATATAGGAGATTCGCTACTAGGAAATCCGCTTTCATCCCCTCCCCTCATAACTTATTCGTCGAGATAAATAGTGATCTCAGTCCATATTTAATGCTCTACTTATCCAGCCCTTTTATGGGATTTGGTTGGCCTTTTTGATCAATTTCTCATGGTTTAAAGGCTCCTGACGAACCTGCTCAAACTTTAACCAGTCTGCTTACTCAAAGTCACTAATGGACGAGCGTCTCTCTAGTTTTTTTAGCAGATTTCCCATAAGGGTTGTTGAGGTTTTATTTATTTTCCTCTAATGCCCATCTATCCCTATGAGGTCCATTCAAAACTATATATATATATATATATATATATATATATATATATATATATATATATATATATATAATACATGTATATAATTGTGAATTTAAAATAGCGGTATTTCGTTTCCTATTGTATTTTTAGCAATTATACACTTAACAAAAGTTGTTTATTTTTTTATTTGAAGTAACTTTTGTTATATACACTTTTGTCGTATACCTAAATATAAATGAGTTGTACGTTAAAAATTACTGCGGAAGTCAACAATTTTATTTGGCACAAAAACTCAACCGAACTAAACCAAACTCGATATGTCAATTAGCACTAACGCTTTTCTTATAATAAGCCATACTAACATTTCTAGGGACGGTCAGGAGTGGGGGTTGTAAGGGAGGACTGAAATTAATAATAGTGATATTTCGTTTCTTATTGGGGTTTCGGCAAATATGCACATAACAAAAGTTGTTTATTTTGTTATTTAGAGAAATTTGCTCAACAATTCTTTTCAATATGAACTACCAGGTACAGCACCTGGAAAAATTAATTTTAATGTATGTTAATATTTTGTCCTTAATAATTCAAATCTATGCACAATACACAGGAAACGGGAAATATGGCAATATGGAGGACAGTGAAGTCTTACATAAAAAATTAATTTTATTATTAACAAATCCACAGAAACGACGGGTATTAACCCGTATAACACTGGGACGGGTAAATGTCAAAATATTGTGCAAAGTCTAGCCTTGCCAAAAAAATATCATCACCATTCAGCCTCAAATGAATTCCCGGGCGAAGCCGGGCATCTGAGCTAATATATATATATATCCCTTTTATAGACTATTCTGTAACTTTTCGCATCCGGAACCAGCGAATTACCTTCAATTTAACGTCAGCATAGAAAAGTTAAGAACCATAAGCCAACTGAGAGTCTGTAATAGCGAATACATTAAAATATCCCATACAGGTAAAGCCCATATCATAAAATCAGACGAAATATGTAAGTGGTGTAAAAAATACATTTATAATAGCCTGAAGCATGTAATGCTACATTGCCCTGCACTTGTAAATCACAGAAAACAATATTTACAATCATATATAGTTAAAAACAGGGACGAACTTTCATTGGAATTTATGCTAAATATTAACAATATTGAAAAGCTAAATAACATATGTTACTTTATTAAGAGTATATTATTGTCAGTTTATTAACCATTAATTGTTGTTTTTGTTTTATTGATTTTCTGTAACTATTATATATTGCTTATGTATTGTTATATATTACTTATATTATAAGAGTATTCGAAATTGTCGAATTGTAAATTATTTCAGTATATTACCTAACGATACTAACATAAAATGGCCAGACTCCTGGCAACTCCCATGTATTTATGCTAATATACACATATATATATATATATATATATATATATATATATATATTAGTAATGGTACGCGGCTTCGCTTGGGATATTTGAAATTTAATGTTGATGGTACATTTTTTTTTTTTGCAAGAGTTCAAAGCGTACCACTACACTTCCCGTCTGGGTGTATTGTTTACCCGTAATGGTCAGGTAGGGCTGATAGAATAGAAATTTTAGTTTTGAAGAATAAACGAAAAGAAGCCCGTAATCAGTCCTTCTCCACCGTTTGAACAATAATTCAAACCATAATCATGTATAGCATTTATTATAGCTAAATATCATCTACAATGTACATATTTCCCGTCAAAACCCAATCTGAGTACACATTGTGAGCTTAGTTATATAATAACATTTAATACATAATAGTAAACGTGAGTAGAATGCAAATACTTCATTTCACTGGAAATACGTTAATACAATTAACTACGTTAGCCTCCCGAAAACTTCCGCTCACGCTTGAGTGTTATCAGTATTACTTTACTTACAATATTTATTCAAAACATTAAAAAATTCTAATTTTCTAGTAATTTATCAAGTTCGTTAATGGCTGAAATCGGACCAGTGGGAGGGGGGGGAGGTTATTAGGGGATTTTCGAAAATTCGAAATTTCTCCGTTACTATACTTCGGATCGAAAACTTATTGCAAATTAAATTTACTATAAATATTGTTATGTACATTTATTCTCTATCTTCAATATTAACCGAGATATTTGCATTTGTATTAAATGTGTGTGGATAACGGACGAGATGAGATCGGCTGATGTCTGTTCAATTCGTCAGTATCCCCGAAAGCTAGTTGGGCCGTTTTCATTACTGTTCGGCTCTCGTCAAATTGGTTTTGAGACTCGTTACTACTACTGTTACTAGTATGCAGATTTCTCTATTGTAATACTTCACGTGGGAAATCTGCTTAGTTTATGCAGCCCCTGCGTGACAGATTCGTCCTTATTAAATCCAGCCTGAAGGCCACAACCAATGGTTGATGATGTCCGATTAAATGGTTCAGTGTAGCCCAATCCGCATAAGGCAAGTTGAGAAGTTTCAACATCCTTAAACATCAGTCATACTTCAGTTATAGGACAACTTCCCGCCTGTGGAAAAAACATGATTTAACGCGCGTCACGTGATTTTAGTGATCGCCAGAAGCTTAAACGTTACGACGTTTGATCTTTGCGGTATGAAATTGAATAATTTTTTAATCGCCTCATAACTCGTTATGAAAAACGGTTGTTACATGATTATCAAAGAAGCGGGCAGCGGTTGAACCATGATCAGCTGTCTGGATTAGTAGCGAAACTTTCATTCTGACCAAGAAAAATAATAGTGACAGTTTGCTGGATATGACTTTTAGTATGTTTAGATTTCATACCTTTCTGTAGCGTATTAGGTTGTTTTAGTCCCAAAAAATGATAGATTTCTTCAAAGTATTTGCCTGTGTTTAGGTAAAATGAGGCATTTTGGGTCCATGACTGTTTTAGCATATTTTCTTTAATGAAACGTCCAGAAATTTTGAAATAACTCCTTTACTGTAAGTTGGATTGAAAACTTGTACGTAAACAATCTTATTGCACCTTAATTTACCAATAAATGTTGTTATATACATTCTTTCTAAATCTTAAATATAAACCGAAGTATTCGCATTCAATTTTCAGCCTTCAATTAATCCCCCCTTTTCATCGCACGATATAAATAAGCCATCATATCATGAGCCGTTTTATTTCTGTCACTTGCTGTCTTTTCCTATGAGCGTATGCAAGTAGCTCTGAAGATGGAGACAATAGCCTTCGAAAACGCTTAGCGTTGAAATAAAAAAATTGTGAAGAATTGGACGTCTTTTTCTCTCTCCAAGTACACAATATTCTTCACTTCCAACAACGCTGCTGTGAAACGTTTTATTTCAAGTCGAAATATAAAATATTGTGTTCAACAAATCGTTTCTAGATACGAGATACGAATTTGCATCGTTCTGATGACTCTAACCCCGTCTTTTATTCTTGTATTACTAAAATTAGAGAGATTGAGATGACAATTATTCTGGTTCATTATAATTTGCAGCACTAGTATAATAAATTTTCAATAAAATTAATATTTTATATTCAGATTTATTTCCGTAATTGTTTTTCTTTCTATCTATCAGTTCGGAGAGATTGGCTGACCTGCTTCTTTCCAATTCTTACGCTTTCTGTTGTAGAGGTTATTAAAATGTAAATTGACATTTCTCGTTATAATTTGTATTTATTCACTTAATATTCACGGCCTCCGACGTTCAATTTGCCCTCCAGTTACATTCAATAGCGCACTAATTCCACAAAAATCACAAATTATATATCTAAGACTCGCATTAGACCAACGACTAACTTGGAAACACCACATCACATTAAAATGACAAGAATTGAATCGACAGAACAGACTTCTTGACAACAGATCTAAACTATCACTACACAACAAACGATTGATTTACACGACAGCACCCAGATTAATATGGACATACGGACTTGTACTTTGGGATTCCACTGAACCTTCAAATTTTTACGAAATCCAAACCCTCCAATCCAGAATGCTCCGCAAAATTACAGATTCCCCCCAGATATCAGAAATTCCTTTCTCTCCTTCCAGCACATCCTAATCCTTTAGTCGAATCACTTTCATCTAGCCATATTCCAGAAAACCCAAGGTGACGTCTGAAGCGTAAGTGGCCTAGAGATTGTGTAGTGCACAGTATAACTCCATGTAGTACCAGCCAATGTTCCCTCCAATGTGGCTATTGTCAATGGACAACTTCCCACCTCAAGTCAATAATCAAGCCAATTATTTTATCATTCACATCATTAACTTGTAATATTAATTAATATATGTTGTTGCATATAAACAAATAAATATTTAAAAAAAAAATAATATTCATTGTGGCGTTAAGCGATACCGTTATGTAGTTTTCTCTATTGTAAAACTTCACATGGGAAATCCGCTTACTTTACGCAGCCCCTGCGTGTTGGACTTTTTTGGAGTTGTTTTGATAAAGCTATTAATAGTGTTCTAGTAGAGTCGATTGATTATCCTTCATCTTGAAGGACCTTTAGAAACTACTTCCTATTTTCATCTCACCTTGGTCCCTTTGTCATGTCTGTCCCTGCTTCAGCCTTCCTCCAACTTGATCACCGAAACTTTTTACCTACACCCTCCATTGTTGTTATCTCGCCAGGCAAGTATTGTGTCTTATATTGGCAACTTCCTGTTCGGCTAGTAAAGACTGCACGGAATGTCACCTTAAGACCACGCAGACTTCCTGAATGCAGATGGGTAATTCCTTCAATTTTTCAAGAGGAATACAACATTTTTGCATCCTATTGTGTAGAATTGCATTAACACACTTGCACCCTTCCTAATTATATTGGAATAGGTTTTAATCAAATGCATGTAATAACTTTCAATGAAATCTGTCAAAAAAAGAAAATTATTGACAAGTTCTTCCTTTTGAGTCGTATTTAAAATTGAATTTGTTGATTTAGAAATGGGATGTTTTTTTTTAGCAGATTTCCCTTATGGGAAATGAGCTATTGAGGTCGTGCTCATGACGCGAGTTTCGAAATATAGATATATATATTTGTCTGTTTTCGCTCTAGCGGTAGCAATTTTTGTTTGATAGGATCCCAACTCGGAATTTTATAGTTTTCTGTAAAAATGAAGATCAAGTTCGTTTATGGCTGAACTTGGTCCTGTGGGGGGGGTTTTAGAGGGGGGATTTTCGGAAATTCGAAATATCTCAGTTATTATGCGTCGGATCGAAAAATAGTATAGAATCAATCTTATTGCAAATTACATTTGCTATAAATATTGTCCTATAAATTTATTCTGTATCTTGAATATTAACCGTGATATATGCATTTGTATTCTGCATTGGTCGGCAGGAGTGAGCTGTTTGGTACTTTCCGATGAGTGCTCTGGCGACCATTTTCGTAACTATTCGTCCCTCGTGTATAAGTTTAGTGATCCCTTACTACTTACTACGCTTCTTATTGGGCGGATTTCTCTATTCTAAAACTTCACGTGGGAAATCTGCTTAGTTTACGCAGCCCCTGCGTGACGGACTTTTTTAGTAACACGAAAGTTAATACTGGCTGTCTACTAATAACATACTGTCACCCAGGGGATGCATAAACTAAGCAGATTCCCCAAGTTTTGGTATAGCACACAACTGATCTACCACATATTCTCATTTATATAAAAAAAGAAACCGATTAGTTAAAGTGAGGGGTTACGGAGGGCAGAATACAAGAAAAGTCCGTCACGCAGGGGCTGCGTAAACTAAGCAGATTTCCCACGTGAAGTTTTACAATAGGGAAATCTGCCTAATAACAACTGTACTTTAGTAAGAAACCTCTAAACCTAAAACATTATTTAGGGCGTAATAACTCAGTAGTTTCTAGCACCAAAAAACAGTTGACCTAACCTCTAAATCTATTCACGACGAATAGTTACGGAAACGGCCACCAGTGCTCTCGGCGGAAAGTCAGAACATAGCCTACTGGTGACCACACGCAGAATACAAATGCAAATATCTCGGTTAATATTCAAGATACAGAATAAATGTATAGAACAATATTTATAGTAAATTTAATTTGCAATAAGATTTATTCTATACAATTTTTCGATCCGACGCATAATAACGGAGATATTTTGAATTTTCAAAAATCCCCCCTCTAAACCCCTCCTCCCACTGGTCCGATTTCAGCCGTTAACGAACTTGATCTTCCTTTTTACATAAAACGATGAAATTCCGAGTTTGGTAAAGATCAAACAAGAATTGCGACCGCTAGAGCGTTAACAGACAAATATATATATATATATATATATAATTTTGAACGGACCTCATTTTCGTCATCTCCTGGGTAGGATCGATGGACATTTGAAGAAATTTTTCGAAACTCGCATCATGAGTACGACCTCAATAGCTGATTTCCCTTGAGGGAAATCTGCTAAAACGCGAATATCTCGCCTAATACTTAAGGTACGAAAACCTGCTTAGAATGACAAATGTAGAGCATCAATATTTTGACAGTGTTGGTTCTATAACATTTTAAAATTCATGTCATGTCATAATTTTCGAATTCTCCCTCCCCCCTCTAAACCACCACCATTTCAAATTCGATTTCAGTCAATAACAAATATGATCTTTACCCTTGACTGAAACTGTTAAATGTCGGCAATGATTGAGATCAAAATAAACATTTTCGAAATAGCATCGTAAAATCTTACATATATGATTACGTCTTTGCCCAACGAATTTGTACGCATCTCGCATAATAAAAGCCTCATAAAAACAATAGTTGGTAGGCTTCAATTAATGTGCTTCATAATATAACATCTTATGTTAATATGGCATGAGTAGAAGAGGGGGTTTGCTGAGGGTCAAACAGTAAAAAATGTAAATATCTCGGTTAATACTAAAGATAGTTAAAAACGTGCATAGCAACTTTTATAGACCATTACATTTGCAATAAAATTGATACTATACAATGTTTCGATCTGACGTATAATAGCAGAGATTTTTCGAAATTCCTCTTCTCTAAAACCCTCCCTCCCCCTGTCCGATTTCAAGTGTTAACGTACTAACTTGATCATAAGTTATGCATAAAACGCTTATATGTTGAGGTTCGTAACGATAAATATTGCGACCACTAGAACGATAACAGACAAAGATGTAAATACACTCAACAGCAAAAAAAACCGGACACTTAGATTTAGTCTTATAATTTTATTAAATACTTAATATATATGTATATTAATCTTTTTAATTAAAATAATTGGTTAATCTATAAATTATTTAAACAAAATCTGCCAAAAGTGAATAATTTTTATTGATTATTTACAAAAAAAAATACAAAATTAAAAAAAATGATAAATTAACACATTTAAAAAAAAATTATTCTTCATTCTTATTACAGTGAATGTTAGACTTCGCTACCCCAAGTGTTTCGGCAATGTAACGTAAGCTCCGGCCTTCTATCTAAGTTTGAAAGACCCATTATTCTGGACCGAAATAAAAATAAAACATTAATTAATTAATTTTCTTTAAATGCTTGGTTAATAATTAAAGATGTTTAAATGTGCGAAAAACTACTTACAGTTTAGAATAGATCAACTTCACGACAAATAAATCTAATCTGAGTTTTATCTAATTGTTTACTAATCCTGAAGAGATTAGTTCAATGGACTTAGACTCTACATTCTTTGTAATAACTAGAATACCCACATAAAGGAAATTGCTGAAAATTAGATTTTAATACGACAAAAATGAAGTGTCCGGGATTTTTTGCGGTTGAGTGTATAATTGTAAACGGACCTCGTTTCCGTCATCTCCTAGGATCGATGGACATTTGAGGAAATTTTTCGAAAATCGCGTCATGAATACAACCTCCATAGCTGATTTCCCTTAAAGGAAATCTACAAAAAGAGCAAGTTAACAAATGGAATTATTATTATCATTCCTAGTCTATTAAAATATAATGTCATTTTACATTTCATTTCAGCTGAAACTTTGAAATTGGTGGAAAAGGAGATTTTGATTGGCGTTATCAGTGCTGTTGGAATGGAGATGATAAGAGATGAGGTTAGGTGGTCACCCCCTGTTTAGAATGAGGATGTGACCGTTTTATTCTGGCCCTATGGACTATTAGGTCCTTGTTACTCTCTAATAGAAGCAAAGCGCCCAGCTCACATATCTCTTCATATTATAAATATATATTCTTAAGTTGATAATGATAACTTAATTAAATATTATATTTCTTCTGAATGCACAGTAAAGTTTTTCTTTTCCCCATGTTTTTCATAGTTTTGCATCCCTATATTATGATAGATTATTTTATTTCACATATTCCATTCCTCTAGAACATATTTAGAATCAATAAACATAATTAATTAGCAGTAAAAATCAGTTATGACTAACAAATAGAAATAATGAATTTATAATAAGCTATAAGACCCGGCAGACGTTGTCCTACATGATATTTCAAGCGATTAGAATATTAAATTTAATAATATTATGTTTAAAACATAAGCTATTTTTAATAAAACAAAAAACAACTTTGTTTTACTAGCCTAAAAGCAATTAGAAAATGAAATATCGCAAATTTTTTATCAGTCCTCCCTTATAACCCCCACTCCCGGTTCGACCCTAAAGAATTTAATATAGCTTATAATCATGGAAAAATTAATGCTAATTTACATATAGAGTTTTCTTAAGTTCGGTTCAATTGTTAGTGCCCAATAAAATTGATGGATCCCATTTTTTCCCAATTTATGTGTACGTGTGTATGTGTATATATATATATGTATATATATATATATATATATATATATATATATATATAAACACAAGCGGACCCGACAGACGTTGTCCTGCATGAAATTTCAAGCGATTTGAATATTAATTTTAATAATATTATGTTAAAAACAAAAGCTACTTTTAATAATAAAAAAACAATTTTTGCTATGTGCACGTTTGCCTAAAAACAAATAGAAAATGAAATATTGCGAATTTTTTATTCAGCTAAATTCAATATAGCTTATAATCATGGAAGAATTAATGCTAATTTATAGAGTTTTGTTAAGTTCGGTAAAATCGTTAGTGCCCAATACAATTATTGGCTCCCACTTTAATTTTTTAGTGTATATCTCGTTTATACTTTGTTATACGACAAAAGTGAATATAACAAAAGTTACTCTAAATAACAAAATAAACAACTTTTATCCTGTGCATATTTGCCGAAAAATCAATAGGAAACGAAATATTGCTATTTTTAATTTTAGCACTCCTGCTCCATCGGCCGGGCTAATTTATGAATCTAAACCATCCAGGACGTCACCTAATCGCATACAAAAAAATTCATTCAAATCGGTCCAGCCGTTTAGGAGTTCACTCACATACACACGTACAGTAGAATTATATGTATAACGATTAAAAATATATATTCTTCATATTTTATGGCAAGAATCTTCAATAAAAAACATTTTTGCGGTGCAAACTTTATTGAAACTGACCTACATGTTTCGTGGCTTACTTGCCACCTCTTCAGGGGCTATCCCTTTTCAAAAAAAAAATATTAATGACATTAATTTAACACATCCCTTAATAATTCTTTTGCTATATATTGCATTAGTATGTGCCTGCATCTATGATATATTTATTAAATCTAATCATAAACAAACAATATCTAATTATAAACAAGGAATCATAATTGCTACTTACATTTCTGAAGTGCTCGTTTTCTTTTTACATTCGTTACGGCTGTCCTCACAAAGAAGGCAGATGATACTGAAAGGTTCCCGCGTCTTGTATATGGAATTTTACGCAAAAGCTGGTCTAGGCTGCTTATACTTTATACGATTGATCCTGAGGACGTCTGAGAATACTTTTGTGAATTTTGTCTTAGTTACGTCATTGTTATTAAATATCAAATCGGATAAAAGCGGTATTTATTAACGGTCATATATGGCTAATCAGTACGAGTTATCTACAGGTTATCCCTCTGTTCCAGTCAGGGACTAAGAATTTTATTAAATGCCCAAGTGGGAATCGATCCCATAACTATAGGTTTATAAATACCTACGCCTTAATTCACACGCCTAACCTCAGCCTCCAGGTTAATAACGTAATGCTAAAAATTAAATAGAAGCAGAGAGGGGTGGAGAAGAGACCCAAAGCCTTGGAGATGGAAAAAAATGGGACTTAGCGAATGAAGATTAAAAGTTGTAGGACTGGCCAAGTTGGGCTGTTACGGTTCAAGTACTCGGATCCTGTGGAAGTTGGCTGGCAAAAGTTGAAAGTGGTATGCCGAGACAACTGCTCAAATACACTAATTTATGTGGAGAACTGTCGCAGCTAGGTAGGACAGTTGTCCCAACCAACTCACAACTTAATTCGGATCGTCCCAACTACCAACTAGTCACTTGCACAATTTCATATCCTGACTTCAAATTGTTAACTAGAAATTTATTTATTATGTAGATCTCCGCTATTATGGTGACCCGGCTCTTCTTAGAGATGGGGGGGGGTGAACAAAACAAGTAAACAAAATAACAAAAACGTCGATTTCCCACGTGTGTCACGTATATGTATTTATCTCAAGACGAAAAAGAATGAGAACAATATTTGGTATTTAGGCTTCAATCAAAGTGTTTCTTAATATAACATTTTATTGTTAATAAGGCATGAGTAGGAGTGGGGGTTTACTGAAAGCTAAAAACTAAAAAAATGCAAATATCTCGGTTAATACTAAAGGTAGAGAAAAAACGTACATAACAACGTTTATAGAACATTACATTTGCAATAAGATTGGTTCTATCGAATTTTTCGATTCGACGCAAAATAACGGAGATATAAGAATTTTAGAAATTCTCCCCCTGTAAGCCCCTCAATGCCCGTAAGCCCCCTGTAATGCCTGTAATCAGCTGTCTGATTTCAGGCATTAACGAACTCGGTCTTTATTTTTGCATAAAACCGCTAGCCTGTTAGCAGTCAAATATATATATATAAAATTTTGAACGGAACCCATTTTTGTCTTCTACTAGGTAGGACATTTGAGGAAATATTTAGAAAATCGCGCCAAGAGTAGGACCTCAATAGTTGATTTCCCTCAATCTGCTAAAATGGAACACACAAAATTATATAAAGAACAAAACTAATTGATCGGAACGCAAAACACTATAAGAAATGAGGAACACGAACATAACTTAGAACTAAAAAGTCCGTCACGCAGGGGCTGCGTAACTAAGCAGATTTCCCACGTGATGTTTAGTAATAGATAAATATACCTACTGCTAACACAACAACATCGTGAATAAATACAAACGGAAATAAGAAATGTTTCATCCAATTTCAATAACCTGCCGACAGGAAGCGTTAGGTTAGAAATGTAAACAAACGGCGGCCGACCCGTTAGTTTACATTTCTAACCTAACCTCTGCCTCACACCGGAAAGAAAAACAATTACTGAAATATATCAAAATATATCACATCATTTTATTGAGAAATATATTTACTATATCTAGTACTGTAATTAATAATGAGTCTGAATAATTGTTATCTCAATCAATAAAATTTTTGTAGTCCAAAACTTTAAGATGGGGGGGGGGGGTCAGCAGGGCATATTTGCACGTATCTCGTATAGTAAAGGTCTCTTGATACAATTTTTGGTTTTTAAAACTTCCAATAATGTGATTTTATTATGTACCTAGCAGAGTATTGTTTACGTAACATGAGTAGAAGTGGCGGTTTGGTGAAAAACTGAAAAATGCAAATATCTCGGTTAATATTCAAAATAGAGAATAAACGTATAACACTATTTATAGTAAATTTAATTTTCAATAAGACTGGTTATATACAATTTTTCGATCCGACCTATGGTAACGGAGATATTTCGAAATTTCAAAAATCCTCCCCTCCCCCTGGCCCGATTTAAGCGGTTAACGAACTTGATCTTTCTTTTTACATAAAACAACTAAATATCGAGTTTGGTAACGATTAAAAAAAAATTGCGACCGCTAGAGCGGTAACAGATAGATAGATAGATAGATAGATAGATACATACATATATATATATATATATATATATATATATATATATACAGTTTTGAACGGACTTCATTTTCGCCATCTCCTGGGTAGGATCGATGGACATTTGAAGAAAAATTTAAAAATCGCGTCATGAGTACAACCTCAATAGCTGATTTCCCTTAAGGGAAATCTGCTTAAACGGGTGATAAATGAATGAGTGAAAAGATTATTTAGTAACTTAGAAACAACTATTCATAAAAACGGGCATATATCATTCACATTTAAACACGTCACACACATAATATATATTTATATGTATGTATTTTATGTAAAACTAGAACTAGAGAGAGGAGGTGTTTAGAGAGGGAATGTTGAAAATTCGAAATATCTTTGCTATTATACGCTGGATTGAAATAGTTTGTAGAACAAATCTTATTGCAAATTAAATGTTCTATATATGTTATTATATCAAATTTTCTCTAATATGTATATTTATCATGATATTTTGATCTTTCAGTTTTCAGTCATGATTAAACCCCCACACCGACTTCATATTAACAATAAGCTGTTATATTCGTGAACCTCTTTCTCTTAAGCTTAAATAACAAATATTGTTTTCATTGAACGTTTACTGTCTGAGATACGTAAAACGAGGACGACATCAATTTGGATGTGGCCGTAAATCGAAAATATTTATTTCTTTTACACCATAATCGATATTTAACTGTTTCAGTCGACACTGAAGATCATATTTGTTATTGGCAGAAATCGGACCAGGAATATGGGGTGGATTTAGAGGTGGAAGGAATTCGAAAACTCAAATATCTCGTTTATTTCAAGATAGATCGATAAATATTATAGAATCAATCTTGTTAAGCTATAAATGGGCTACAATTGATAATCTATGCATTTTTTCATAACTCAATGATTAAACGAGTAATTAGTACTTTCTTGTTTTCAGCCTTTAGTACCTCCCCCCCACCCCCTGTTTTTACATAGAAATAGAGAATATGTAGTGAGAATAGATCACAATTGTGTTAGACCAGCATGTGAGAAATATGCTCATTTTACGCAGCTCCTGCTTGACAAATTCTTTAGGTGTTATATCTGTAAAATGCCTTATGTTCAGTGTAATTTTATGCGTTCTTAACCCAACGTTCCTACTAAAGGTAGAAATCGGAAATAGAATATTAAATGACATCTTATGAATCAGTGGGAAACCTGCGTATCCCATTTTATTACAACGTTGGAACCGATCCAAGCTCGTAGCTTTCGAAGGGGCCATTCTTCGGTTTTACGCACAGCTCTCGAAATAAAATTTTACACATTCATAAATTATATTCGTTTCTAAAATTGTACAGATGAGACATTGTCTTCTCTGGCATTTAATTTATTGTCTCAATGTCTTAAAATATATATTTTATTTTGGCATTTACCTCCACTTTATTTTTGAGTTAATTAAAAGTTATTTTTACTTATTCAATACGATTATTTCGTAAATAACTTTGGACCAAGAATAAAATATGGAGGGGGGGGGTCTAGGAAAATCAATCAATCTTCGTTACTTTGTGAGATTTATGCAAATACGTTCTGTTAATCCGTTCCGCCTGGAACTTTTCAATAATGTTTTATGTTTGAGCCATTGTAAATTGTTTCTGCACCGTTTCTCTTTTCGGAGTTTGAGTGGAGTTTATGAAAGTATTATTTTATTTATTTATAACAACCAAACATTATACAAAGTTAAGTAATATGTAACCATAAGTAACAATAACAAATAACAAAAGTAAAATAAGTAAACATTTTATAAATGAACATAGTACTAAATTCAAGAAATTATTACCAGAGTATTAAAAAAAAATGGTGATGGGCATATTTGGTGAATGATTAATAGGAAATGAATGGCTGAAAATGGTACTTTTGCTAATGATTGTTGTTGCTAATACACATACCGTGTTTTATTTATTTCGGTTGGATCTTTTGTCCCAAATAAATTTGGTCACTTCCGCTCTAGATTTTAGCGTATATCTCGTTTATAACTCGGTATACGAATATATATATATATATATATATATATATATATAACAAAAATTACTCTAAATAACAAAATAAACAACTTTTGTTATGTTTACATTGACGAAAAACCAATGGGAAACGAAATATCGCTATTTTTTATTTCAGGCCTCCCTTATAAGCCCCACTAATGTTTGTCTCAGAGAATATTAATATAGCCTAAAGTCTAAGTAGGATTAGTACTAATATACATACCAAGTTTCATAAAATTCGGTTCAGCCGTTTATGCGTGAAAAAGTAACAAACAAACAAACAGACACCAAAGAAACAAAATCCAGTTATGGTGTCTATCACATGTGAAACGAAAAGTTATCTTGAAATTTCGCGAAAAAAATCAATGTACAGAGGTTACAAATTTATATATATATATATATATATATATACACATGCTGACATTCTGTCCGTATTTGTTTTATCGTCAAGAGCATATGTGGGCAACCACCGGCCCGCGAGACATTTTGAAAAACCCAATTAAACAAAAATATTACACTACTTACTCCAAATGAGGAAGATGAGGAGAGATTTGTGCGTTTGGCAGTACTTATAAATGCCAACAGTTCTTTTCAATGATGAAAGTTAATAAATCAAAACATCGTACAAGGCTGACTGACGATAATTTGGAAAATTCTTTTCGTTTTTGTATCAGTGGAATTAATCCAAACATCGATGGATTAGTTTCCAAAATTCATGCTCATTGATTTCGGTGCCGCTATTTAACTTTCGTTGTTTGAAATAATACCCTAATTTTACGATTAATTATTATGTTGTACCTATTTTTTTCATTTCTTTTTGTTATTTTAATAAATTGTATTATAATTACATTGTCGTATAATTTCATGTCTGATATCTATCGTTAAAAATTATGAACACTACTTTAAAATGCACTACTTTTAAAAGCGGCCCGCGAACGTATTTGCACACTAAAGTTTGGCCCACATGTCAAAGGTTGCCCACACCTTCTGTAGGGTCTGCTATAGTCACCTGAGTCTGTCATAAAGGACTGACCAATATCTAAAAGTTTACTTTCTTTAAAGGATACCGCCAAAAAGATAAATTTCCCCGCAAGTAGGGAAAGCATTCCAAGCCACAAACCACACAAACAGCGAAAGTAAGGAACAGAGCAAAACGATAAGAAAGCAAACTGCAATACGCCAGTTTAGTGAAACTATTTCAACCAATACAACATAATTTGTTACTTAGGAACAACTAAAAACTTCAATTTCTACTTCCGTGAGAAATGATAATAAATTAATGTGCCGTTTATATATTTACATATATAAAACATATATATATATATATATATATATATATATATATATAGGCGAGGAGACTACTTACAACTTTCTACCCTTTGACGGGAACTACTGATAACAAAGTCCGTCACGCAGGGGCTGCGGAAACTAAGCAGATTTCCCTCGTGAAGTTTAGTAATAGATAAACCTACATACTGCTAACACATCACCACGGTGAATAAATCCAAACGGTAATAAGAAATCTTTCCCCTCCCGGCGGAAAGCCTCTCAAATGTAAACAAACAGGCCTGCCAACGGCTTTCAGTTATTGTTTTTCTTTCCGATACCGGAAAGAAAAACAATAACAGAAACATATCAGAATTTAATATATTAATTTTGTTGTAACTATGTACTGCATCTAGTAGTATAATTTATTGTGAATTAGAATATATTTTATCTCAATCAATCAGATTTTAGAAATCTATGATTTTAAAACGGGGGGTGGGTCACAAGAACATATTTGCATGTATCTCGTATAATAAAGGTCTCTGGAAAACAATATTTGGCATTTAAGCTTCAAATAATGTGGTTTATTATATAACAGAGTATTGTTTATGTAACACGAGTAGAAGTGGGGGTTTACTGAAGGCTGAAAACTGAAAATGCAAATATCTCGGTTAATATTCAAGAAAGAGAATAAATGTACAGGTATGCAACATTATTTATAGTACATTTTATTTTCAATAAGATTCACTTTATACACTTATTCGATCCGACTTATAGTAACGGAGATATTTCGAATTTTCAGATATAGCCATTAACGAACTTTTTTGCCCTTTGCCGTAACTGTTGGGCTTACGTATGGAGATTTCTCTATTGTATAACTTCACGCGGGGAATCTGCTTAGTTTACGCAGCCCCTGCGTGACGGACTTTTGTTCTTAATATAAAGTTGTGTGTTCCATTTTAGCAGATTTCCCTAAAGGGAAATCAGCTATTGAAGTCGTACTCCCGACGCGATTTCCGAAAAATTTCTTCAAATGCCCATCGATCCTACTTATAAGATGAACGTTTTATATAAAAAGAAAGATCAAGTTTGTTTACGGCTAAATCGGACCCGTGGGAGGGGGGGGGCGTTTAGGGGTGATGAAATTCAAAATATCTCTGCTACTATACGTGGGATCTAAAAATTGTATAGAAACAATCTTATTGAAAATTACATTTACTATTAGTATTGTTCTATACATATTTTTCGTATAAGGGGTATTAACCGTGATATTTGGATTGTATTGGCTCCTACTCGCGTCATATTAATAATAAGCTTTTATATCATGAACCACTTCATTACAAGGTTAAATACCAAATATTGTTTTCAACAAACCTTTATTATACGATATACGTGCATATATGTTCTGTCGACCCCCCCCCCTCCTTATTTTGTTCTTGGATTACTAAAACTTGAATGATTGAGGTAAAAATTATTCTGATTCATTATATATTATAGCACTAGCTATAGTAAGTTTTCAATAAAATTAATATGTTATATTCAGACATATTTCATTAATTGTTCATAATGAATTTTATTAGGGCAAATTGGGATGTATGATTTCTCCAGGGAAAATTTGCTCCATTTGAAAAGCTATTTATTTAATAATGCGGAAAACCACTAATGCCGACCTAAGGAAAACGCATTGAGGTAGGAGGTGCAGTGGAATAATTTTCCACTGAGAAAAGAAAGGCGGTAAGATCAAAGAATGATAATGTGCACATGAATATGAATAGGGCGTAAGCTTCGGGGAAGAGGTCGCCCATTGCAGTGGATAAGCCAGAATGAGGCAGTTACATGCTCTTTATGCAGCCAACTGCATACTAGATGCAGCCGAGGCTATTAACAATAAATAACATTCTAAGTGGAGGAAGTCATTTTCAATTTTGCATGTCGAAGGTATATAACTTGTGATGACTCCATTAAATGGTTTTATTCTATTCTCCGAGAGGAGTGGCGGGATGACTCATGCCTCGGGCTGCCCACATTTGGAGGACGAGTCCACGGGGATATCGTTACAATATTATTTACAAACAATCATCACCGGTGCATTCATGCAATAAACACTGCATTACTTTGGAGGCCTAAGGCAAAAAAAAGGTCCGTGCTTTGCAAAATAAGCTCATTTCCCACGGGAAGGTTTACATGAGAAAAATCTACATATTGCTAACGCCACCCTGAATGTTAATGGAATAAATACAAGCGGTAATATGAACTCATTCAGTCGATTTACATGTTAATAATATCTACAGCGGAAAGCGTCTGAATTGTAAACAAATTGGGCAGCCACCTTCTCAGGGCTGAATAGATAGAATTATTCTAGACCTGAAACATGAACAATCAATGAAATATTTCTGAATATAACATGTTAATTTCATTGAAAACTATTTAACATAGCTAGCGCTGTTTGTATCTCGTATAATACATTTTTGTTGAAAACAATATTTGTTATTTATTCTTGTAATGAAGTGCTTCATGATACAACAGCTTATTATTAACATTGGACGAGTAGGAGTGTGAGGTTATTGAAAGCGTAAAACTATAAAATCCAAATAACTTGGTTAATACTTATTGTTACGTTTTTGTATTACCAAAATCAGTAATAAACGTTTTTAATAAGAGTTCTTTTGGATTGCAAAATTAAATACTCGCAAGTTTCACAGTTTTTGTCACTGCACAATTTATTTCACAATGCACAATAAACTTGGTGATTATTCTTAATTACTACTCACAGTATACACTGATAGCGTTACTGTTCTTCAATGAGTCACAGTCCAATAATTCACTGAAATTCACAGAAAGACGGCACTGCACTGTCCTTTGCTTCGAGGTACTGCTCTGTCTTCTACTTCGCGGCACTGCACTCCGCGGTCCTTTACTTAGCGGTACTGCAATGTCTTAAATACGGCACTAAACTGTTACTTACAGTCTCGGCACAACACTGTTCTTCTTTTAAAAACACTTTACCGCACTGCACTAAGTCGCACTGAAGCACTGATGTGAACATCAAGACAGGTGGCAATAAAACTGACTGGCTCGCAGCTGGCCGCTCTTTATAGGTTGTCGGCATACATCAAAGGGGAATTGTCTCGTTCATTCGAGGCTGGGCTAGACGAGTCTATAGAGGCTAGAACTTTCTGTCGGCTGCTTTGATCTACGTCACACTTTCCAAATACGCTACTCTCTCTCTCTCTGAAGGATTATTCATCTATTTAATTTTCGCAACATTATTATACGAAAAATATGTCTAACACAATATTTATAGTAAATTTAATTTGCAATACGTTTGTTTCTTTACATGTATATTTATTAGATCAGACGTTTAGTAACAGAGATATTTCGAATTTTCGAAATTCCTCTCCTCTGCTTAGTTAACGCAGCCCCTGCGTAACGGACTTTTGAATATAGAATAAGGCCTGTGTAAACTAATCAGATTTTCCACGTCAAGTTATACAATAGAGAAGTGTCCATAGGAGTGCCGAATAGTTACGGAAACGACCGTACTAGCTTTCGGCGGAAACGAACAGAAGCCACCATAGCTCGTCCGTTACACTTAATAAATAAAAATGCAAATATCTCGGTTAATATTCAAGATAGAGAATAAATGTATATAACCATATTTATAGTAAATTTAATTTGCAATAAGATTGGTTCAATGGCATTTTTCGATCCGACGTTTAGTAACGGAGATATTTCGAATTTTCGAAAATTCCCCCTCTAAACCCCCCCCCCATCCCACTGGTCCGATTTCAGTCGTTAACGAACTTGGTCTATCTTTTAGCAGATTTCGTTTGATGGAAATCAGCTATTGAGGTCGTACTCATGACGCGAGTTTCGAAACATTTCTTCAAATGTCCATGGATCCTAGCCAGGAGATGACGAAAAAGAGGTCCGATCAAAATTATATATATAAATATATATATATATATATATATATATTATATATATATATATATATATATTTGTCTGTTAACCCTCTAGCGGTCGCAATCTTCGTTTGATCGTTACCAAACTCGATATTTAAACTTTTTGTGCAAAAATAAAGATCAAGTTCGTTAATGTCTGAAATCGGACCAGTGGGAGGGGGGGTTTAGAGGAGAGGATTTTTGAAAATTCGAAATATCTCCGTTACTATACGTCGGATCGAAAAAGTATATAGAAGCAATCTTATTGCAAATTAAATTTACTATAAATAATGTTATTTACATTTATTCTGTATCTTGAATATTAACCGAGATATTTGCATTTTTCTGATTTCAGCTTCTGAGATGAGATCGGCTAACTTCTGGTCTAGTCGTGAGTTTCCGTCAAAAGCTAGTTCGGGCCCTTCCCGTAACTTTTTGACTCTCTATTCTGAAATTTCTATATTATAAAACTCCACGTGGGAAATCTGCTTAGTTTACGCAGCCCCTGCGTGACGGACGTTTTATATAAAACGTTTAAATATCGTGTTTGGTAACAATTAAACAAAAAATTGTGACCGGTATATATATATATATATATATATATATATAATTTTGAACGGGCCTGAGTTCGTCACCTCCTGGGTAGGATAGATGGACATCTTTTCGAAAATCGCGTCGCTGAAGGGAAATCTGTTAATAGCGAATATGTGGTTAGATGAGATTACTAAGTGTATTATCTGCTTAGCTTACGCAACCTCGGAGCAACGGACATCTTACAAATGAATTATAGTTTATCTGTGAAAAGGAGCGTAAGATAATGTGGGGTGCCTCTTAAATAAAGAGAAGTCTCTATGTACATTCGAGGGAATAATATTAGTGAAAAAATAATTGGGTATCAAGTTGCTAAAGGAATATGGGATAAGAGAGACAACAGCTGTTAGGGGTTGTTTGCCCTCCTGCCAACCATGACCCTGTGGTCAAACAGATGAGCTTTTAGTGACCGAGCTGCAAAATAAGCCTCATCTACTCCACACAAAACATGGCCGTGCTCTTGCCCAGTTCTGTTTGTTTCTCGTTCCTTCTTTCTCCGGAGCACACATAGACAAACCTTATATAAACAACCAGCTAAAAATGTGTCTCTACCTTACATGAAATTCAAATAGTTATTATTCCTCCATTTAGTAATTTCCTTTAGTGACTTATATCAGATTTTCCTTGTGGATGTGGCGAAAATGAGGTCAGCTCTGAACTGTGTATATATATTCACACATACATACATATTTGTCCGTTACCGCTCTAGCGGTAGCAATTAAAGTTTATTGTTACCAAACTCGGTATTTAATCTTTTTATGTATAAAGAAAGATCAAGTTCGTTAATGACTGATATCGGATCAGCGGGGGGAGGGGGGCAATTTTCAAGGCATTTCTTCATATGTCCTTCAATCTTACACAGAAGATGAGGAAAATGAGGTCCGTCCATAATTGTTTGTGTGTGTGTGTGTGTGTGTGTGTGTGAATATATATAATTCTATTGTACGAGTGAATGTCACTGAACTCCTTCTTAACGGCTGGACCGATTTTGAATTAATTTTTTTGTATGCTTTTGGCTGACGCCCTGGATGGTTTAGATTTACAAATCAGCCCGGAAGATGGAGCAGGAGTGGGGGTTGTAAGGGAGGCCTAAAATAAAAATAGCCATATTTCGTTTCCTATTGGTTTATCGACAAATATGCACAGAATAAAAGTTGTTTATTTTGTTATTAAGAGTAACATTTTTTGATGTCACTTTTGTCATATAACAAAGTATAAACGAGATATACGCTAAAAAATTAAAGTCAACAATTTTATTGGGCACTAACGATTGAACCGGACTTGACAAAACTCTATAAATTAGCATTAATTCTTCCATGATTATAAGCTATATTAAATTTAGCTGAATAAAAAAATCGCGATATTTCATTTTCTATTTGTTTTTAGGCAAACGTGCACATAACAAAAGTTGTTTTTTTTGTTATTATAAGTAGCTTTTGTTTTAAACATAATATTATTAAATTTAATATTCTAATCGCTTGAAATAACATGCAGGACAACGTCTGTCGGGTCCGCTAGGATATATACCCGTAGGCACACGCACACACATACACATAAATTTATATACAATTTTTTTTAATATTAGGGAATATTTTTGAATACTGGGATTTTGATCTCGGCTATTCTAGGAGAATGGCAACCATATCCCACGTAGATGAAACCTTTTTTTTTTCATTCATTTTTTATATTTTGTAATAACCGTTCATAGTTATTCTTAATTTATTTTTCTCATTACTTTTAATTATTCTCGAATGTAATTGATTGGGTTATTGTCAAATTCCTTTTGTACTGATTGTTTTATCAAATCTGGGTTAATGATTCCTTAATCACCTGACGTTCAGGAACTATGACAAATTAATCTGAACGCATTAAAATAGTTTTGATTTCTAATGGATCAGCCATCAATATCAAACCTGCCTATTTCCTGTTTTTGTTTGACTTTATTCTAGTCTAGTTTTTGTTTGACTTTATTCTAGTCTTTAAATGTTCTAACATACATATTTTCTCTGTCTTGATGATTAACCGAGGTATATGCATTTTTTTAGTTTTCAGCCTTCAGTAACCCCTCCTCCCCTCCTTCTCACTCTATGATAAATCACTTCATTCCAAGGTTAAATACCAAATATTGTTTTCATTGAACTTTTACTTTGTGAGATACATGCAAATACGTTACGTAATGTCTTTATCTACGATTTTTCGATGTTTATTCGAAATAGGTAATTCCATATGTAAGGATCATATTTATTATTGGCTGAAATCTGATCTGGAGTCGGGGGGGGGGGCTTAGAAGGGAGGGGGGGCTTAGAAGGGAGGGGGGCTTAGAAGGGAGGGGGGCCTTAGAAGGGAGGGGGAGGCTTAGAAGGAGAGGGGCCTTAGAAGGGAGGGGGAGGCTTAGAAGGGTGGGGGGATTAGAAGGGAGGGGGAGGCTTAGAAGGGAGGGGGGCTTAGAAGGGAGGGTGGATTAGAAGGGATAGGGGGCTTAGAAGGGAGGGGGAGGATTAGAAAATTCAAAATATCTCTGGTATTATGAGTCGGATTTTAAAATGTTATGGGATCAATCTTGTTAAACTATTTATGTTCTACAATTCTTGTTACATGCATTTTTTTCTAACTCAAGTATTAACCGAGTTATTCGTACTTTTTGCGTTCTACCTTCTCTAACCTTCCCATCCACTTCTATTAATGAGTTTTTTAAATATAAATAGAGAATATGTGGTGAGATTAGATTACAAATTTGTTATTTTGGCACTTGAGAAATCTGCTTAGTTTACGCAGCCCCTGCGTGACGGACGTTTTTCATTTATTTACGTGATTAACGGATATGTGTTTCGGCGATCATGAAATTATCTACACTAACTCTACACATTTATTGATAATAGCTTTAATGTTATAATCAGAACGATTGTTTATCCTTTAAATTTTACCGATATAAACTCTCTCACAATTATTACATAATGAGCGATAACCTTTCATGTTTGCTAAGATATTAAACGACATTTAATGCCAATTAATGTGTTACTGACATCTTGGAAAAAAAGCTTTTATTTTTGCCAACATGACTCAATCTGTTATTTATCTTTTAATTTTGTAATCTGTAGCCATTTTAGTGATGGCTCAATCTGAATAGAATGCACTTATCTCAAAATATTGTAATTCCATTACGTTTCCATTATTTCTATTTAGAAGTGATTTTGAATCTAGATTTGGTCACTTAAGAACTTGGTCTGCAAGTACTTGCATGAAAATCTTCTCAGGGATTGTAAGAAAATTCAAGGAATTTCCTTCTGAATTTATCATTCAATATTTAGAAGAACATTTCTTTATATAGAAATATAACCCTAAAATCGCCTCTTAAACGTATGAAACTTGGTGATGGTCATTATAAATTCATATCCCAAATTTCTTTTCGGTTTAGAAATTTGGGGAAGAAGACAGTGGCAGAGTTTGGCGAATGCGCTTACTTAGTTAATCTGTCAGGTTCATGACAGGAGAATTGGCAGTAAATTGTATTTAGCTATACGGTTACAGGGATTTCTAGGTTGGGTTCCATCCCTCGCTTCACAGTCGGAGCACATTGCAAATTATCTCTTCCACTCCTAATAAATTGAATAAAATGTTTTACTGCATTTCGTTTAAAGGACACATGGAATATCTCTGTTGATTTTCCATCTTAATACCTGGATTTACTTTATTTTTGTTATTTAAAAATTAAAATTATCCGCATTAACTCCCGGTAAGATTGATGTAAAGTCTTATATTGATTATTTGATGTGATAATACCGTTCCGTTTTGTTAGCACAATTTACATTTTTTTTTTTTTTTGTTACCGTGTTACTTATGAATGTTTATTTTAACTCTTATTTAGAATATTCAAACTGCAATTTGAATTCTTTAAAAGTACATTTTTACTGTAATAAATATTTATTGGAAGAAAAGGCCTTATATTGGATTACTTATGTTACATTCTGGCACCAATTTTCACGCAGCCTTGTAATCAAAAAATGGTAAATAGAATTGCTACGTTTATTACAAAAAGTCCGTCACGCAGGGGCTGCGTAAACTAAGCAGATTTCCCACGTGAAGTTTTACAATAGAGAAATCTGCCTAATAACAACTGTAGTAGTAAGAAACTTCTAAACCTAAAACATTATTTAGGGCGTAATAACCACCAGTAGTTTCTAGCTCCAAAAAACAGGTTAAACCTAATCCTCTAAGCCTTATTCACGAGGGACGAATAGTTATGCAAACGGTCACCAGAGATCTCGGCGGAAACAGTCACAGGAACATAGCCTAACTGGTGACCGACACGCAGAATACAATGCAAATATCTCGGTTAATATTCAAGATAGAGATAAAATGTATATAACAACTATTTATAGTAATTTAATTTGCAATAAAATTGATTCTGTACAATATTTCGGTCCGACGTATAGTAACGACGATATTTCGACGTTTCGAAAATCTCACTCTAAACCCCCCTCCCACTGGTCCGATTTCAGCGTTAACGAACATGATCTTTCTTTTACATAAAACGACTAAATATCGAGGATTTGGTAAACGATCAAACAATAATTTGCGACCGCTAGAGCGGCAAAATGTATATATATATATATATAATTATATATATATATATATATATATATATATACAGTTTTGAACGGACCTCATTTTCGTCATCTCCTGGGATCGATGGACATTTGAAGAAAGATTTCGAAAATTCCGTCGTGAGTACAACCTCAATAGACATAATAAAAAAAAAAAAAAAATAATAAACATTGATTATTACGGTTCTTTTGGATTGATGAATTAAATATACAAACTTTTAACGTTTTTAACTCTATTCAATTTATTAGACGATCAGTACTCATTTTCACACACTTCAATTATTCTTCACTATTTATCAGAATGTGCACTCTTATCCCCGCACTGTACAAAATCACACGATTCACTGATTTTCACAAAACACGGCACTGCACTGATCTTCACAAAACCACTGAACCAAAGCAGTGTTATTGACTAGTTTGAAAACTGAGGGCTAATTAACTGACTTCAGGTCCGCTGATTCTCTTTGCAGGGACGACTTCATTTTCGTCCTACTTCTTACATGCATGTTTACAAGGACGTAATTTTCAAGTGACTAATTTTCGCGACAGTTACTACTTAATAGTACTAACGAACGTAATTTGGTATAAATAAATATCATTATTTTATCGTAATTCTATGTTTAACTTTAATTCTAAAATTAGAATAATGGTAGTTTAGTTATTCCATTTGTAGTGAAGAGAGTGAGATTGTAGGGGGTGTTGTGATGAGATGTATTTAGCTAAAAGCCGCACAAGAGCGGCGGGGCAGAGTTAAGCCCTAGGGCTTAGCTAATGGAGGGGGTTCCTTTCCATTCATGCCTTTGCTCCATTCATCCCCTTCTATATATTTACGGCCCTCAGCTATAAAACTGCAGACCTTTAAATCCCCTCGTAACTCTCTGCTTCTAGTTCCCTCTCCCTCTTCTCCCCAAACCGTACAGTTAAGGGGGAGGGGGGAACTCTCTCTCTCTCGGCCCTCCTCTTTCTCTCCCCTTGGAACATCGTCATCAACATTTGTAGTTGCAACCACAGAATTCTCTAGGAAGCCAAACACTTTTCGTATGCTATATTAGATTTACAATTGCTCAAGTTAACACAAAAGTCCGTCACGCAGGGGCTGCGTGAACTAAGCAGATTTCCCAAGTGGTTTTGCAATAGAGAAATCTGCCTAATAACAACTGTAGTAGTAAGAAACCTCTAAACCTAAAACATTATTTAGGGCGTAATAACCCAGTAGTTTCTAGCCCCAAACAGTTAACCTAACCTCTAAACCTATTCACGAGGGACGAATAGTTATGGAAACGGCCACCAGAGCTCTCGGCCGAAAGTCCGAACATAGCCTACCGGCGACCACACGCAGAATACAAATGCAAATATCTCGGTTAATATTCAAGATACAGAAAAAATGTATAGAACAATATTTATAGTAAATTTAATTTGCAATAAGATTTATTCTATACAATTTTTCGATCCGACGCATAACAGAGATATTTTGAATTTTCAAAAATCCCTCCTCTAAACCACCCCTCCCACTTGTCCGATTTCAGCCATTAACGAACTTGATCTTCCTTTTTACATAAAACGATTATATTCCGAGTTTGGTAACGATCAAACAAAAATTGCGTTAACAGACAAATATATATATATATATATATATATTATAATAATATATATATATATAATTTTGAACGGACCTCATTTTTCGTCATCTCCTGGGTAGGATCGATGGACATTTGAAGAAATTTTTCGAAACTTGCGTCATGAGTACGACCTCAATAGCTGATTTCCCTTAAGGGAAATCAGCTAAAATGCTAAGTTTCCAAACTTTTTGGAGGACCTTTGTGCAAATAAGTAACAAACGTCCGTCACACAGGGGCTGCGTTAACTAAGCAGATTTCCCCCGTGCATAACAATTGCGTTTATCTCAAAACGTAAAAGTTTAATGAGAACAATATTTGATATTTAGTCTTCAAATAAAGCCATTTCATATTATAACTGCTTATTATAAGTATAACGTAAATAAGAGTGGGGGTATACTGAAGTCTGAAAACTAAAAAAAATCTCTCTGTTAATAATCAAGATAATGATAACCTGTACATAACAACATTCATAGAGCATTAAATTCTCAATAAGATTGTTCTATACAATTTTTCGATTCAACGCATAATAACGAAGATATTGACAATTTCCAAAATTCGCCCCCACTAAATACCCCTCCCCCTCGTCGGATTTTAGCCGTTAACGAACTTGATCTTCGTTTTTATATCAAATTTTCAAATATCGAGTTTGGTAACAATCAGACAAAAATTCCGACAGTTTTGAAAGTATCTTATTTTTGTCATCTCCTGGGAAGGGTCGATGGATATTTGAGAACATTTTTTAAAAATCGCATCATGGGTACGACCCCAGTGCATTAGGTTTCTCATGCACGATGTGTTCATTCAAGATAAGTTTGCTATATTCCTCATTAAATTCCAAAAACGCCCGGTCCAACCACTGCAACAGGTAAAAATGCATACAAATGTAAGTTCTATGTTGCCAAATGTTCATCCAAAATGAAGGTTGATGAAGTGATATTTAAGCAGTTCGTTATTGCTGTCGGCAGTGATGGTCACGGAGTGCATCATCTTGATGGCCATCTAATCCGTGATTCTTCTAACAGCTTTTAAAGGCTTAAAGGTGCTTTAGAGGATATATAGGAACGATGCACTATGATCAGGAAGGTCCTTATTATTTATTTATTGTTAATATGCACCGAATTCGCGAGAGTTTTTGTGCTCAGGTGTTCAAAAGCCATTTTCGTTTTCCCTCCTTTGTTCGATAGTCCCTCTCTTCTGAAATGAACCTTTCACTCCTTAGCCAACCTTCATCCTCGCCTATGTTGCATCTCTTCTATTTTCAATCCCCAATCCTGTTACAAATAACAAAGAGCCATATCTTTTATAATCAATTTGATTTATAAATACTAATCTGAGCCCATTTGTAAGAATTTACACAGTTTTTTAAGAATGGCTATTATCTCCTAGTATTTCAGACAGTACTTCTGACATACCAAGGGACTTTCTTATTTCCTCATACCTTCTACACTCGGTAAGTAAGTGTACAACTGTTAGCTCTACTCCACAAGCAATACAAGTTGGACGTTGTTCCCCTTTCATTAGGTGCTGATGTGTGAGCCTTATATGGTCGATTCTAAGGCGGCATATTAACACTTCCTCCCTACTTTTAGTGTTTGTTAAAGTAATCTTAGTGATTGATGTTACTTTTTTTACAGCGCGGAGCTTAAGGGTCGCATAACTCATGCTCATTGCTCAATGCCAGTTTTTTGGATGCGTCAGCGATCGGAACTTCTGGCATTTCAGGAAGGTGTGCACCCATAGGTGCGATCACTAATCTCATTAATATATTAAATACTTTGTTTGAGGTATCTCTGGTAATTGTGTACTTACTGTCCCAGGCGTTAATTTATATGAAAATCCAACTAATGTTCTCAAACTAATCCGTTTCATTCTACTTTTTTAGCTTTCTCTTTTTAGAGAATCGCCATTTTTCCCAACTAAACCCTATCTGGGGCTCTAACATTTATGCGTTTGAAGAGTGGTAGTGAATTGAAGTGGCGATATGACAGACGACCTGTGTCATTATATTGAAACCTAGAGCAGATGTAAGGCGAAGCAAGGCAAGAGCTTGGCCAACCATACTTCCTAACCTTGACATTGTATATGGCTGTGACGCAACATCTCCTCTCCTCTTATATCATCCACAACTATCTACCCACAGACAATATGATTTCAGCACATTTCCTCTAAGGGAAATCAGCTATTGAGGTTCTACTCAGGACCCGACTATCGAAACATTTCCTCAAATGTAAATATGTAGTATGTGTATATGCAGGATGTCCCAAGTTCCCTTAAAATCTCCAATTGTATTACTAAAAGGCAGAGACTTGGGGTGCAATAATTGTGACTCCTGAAGAATCTTTTTAGTCCATATTCAACCTCGTAACCTTCTTCAGTATTAATCGAGTGACCAAGAGACTTTGGAATTTCCAGTGGAATGCCATAGTTTTTATTTTTATGACGGATTCTTGTACAAAATCAAATTCTAAAACGAGTTTATATTGGCGAAGTTTTCGATTTGATGTATCCTTTAGCCGCAAAATGCTTAAACCTTTATTTCTGGAACGGTACATTTTATTGAAAAATGCTCTCCGACATAAAAGTTGAAGTCTACAAAATTATCTTTGAAACAAGGCTACGGGGAAAGGAATGGATTCTGAAATTTGAAAAAATCTCGAGGATGTCACATCAACATTGTATCTACGGTTTTAACAGATTTCCTTTAAGGAAGGATACTTCGAAACTTCGAAATATCTCTGTTGTTATACGTCGGACCGTAAAAATTGTAAAGGGTCAATCTTATTGCAATTGTGTTCTATAAATGTTGTTACGCTCTTGCTGTTTGTATATTTATTGTTAACCGAGATACTTCCATTTTTAGTTTTGGACCATGAGTAAACCCCCACTCCTACACATGTCATATTATAACTATAACTATAATTTTTTTCCTAACTTGAGTATCAAGTGAGATATTCGTACCTTCTTGTTTTCTGCCTTTACCACCCCCCCCCCTCCTTCTACTTATTGGTTATTTTAGCTCTAAATAGAGAATATGCGGTGAAACGATCTCTCAAGTATGCTCTATCAGCAAGTAGGAAATTTGCTTATTTTACGCAGCCCCTGCGTGACGGACATTTGAGTTCTGTTCGTGCATACATACATTCTGACGTCAAATCTAAGTCACTAGTCAAAATGGTCGAAAAGAACCGAATTTCTTCGCGATTACAATACTCCTTTATTTTAGACAAGCAAGTAAAATTAGAATTAATTAATTAAATGTTCACTTTAATCACAGGTTACTTTAGAAAGTAAAAAAAAAATGACAACATTAACAAAATTTGCGATATAACTGTAGCATACAATTAACGTAAAATATTGTTTTTTATTGTTAAACCCTAAATAAAATTGAAGACAATATGTCTGAATGTTGTAGTCGAACTAAATGTGTTGTATTAGTTAGGTTATCAAAATTCAAGGGTTACAAAATATTCACTAGCATTATTTAATGGTTTCCTCACAAAGCCATTTAGTTGTAGAGGCAGAAATAGTTCCAGTTAAATTATTGAGAATTACTATAACTAAAAGTTTTCTTTAATGGGATTAAAATATGCTTTTATATTAGTAAAACTTTTGACTTAAATTAAGTATAAACTATCATAGAGAATAGTGGTAATTAATTTAAACATTAATTTATTATAATATAATTTCATTTTAGAACTGTTTAATTAAACTCTAGATCTCTATTAGCAACAGATTTTGTATTTTATTAGTTCGGATATTTTCTGGTGCATTCCGTTGTCAGACAAACAAGCTAATTGAAACTTCTAACTGCAAAGTTTTACCCTTATAGGGAAAATAGCTATTGACGTTGTACTAATTACATCGTTTTAAAAAAAAAGTCTTCAATTTTCCACCTGACAAAAATGAGGCCCGAAAAAAATTAAACACAGGGTGTCCCCTGCATCCCGCCACCCCCCTTAAAATTGCCAATTGTATTAATAAAAGGCTAAAACTTGGTGTGCCATATTTGTGACCCCCTCAAAAATCTTTTCAGTCCATATTCAACCTCGTAACCTTCACCAGTACTTCTCCAGCGACTTATAACTTTGGAATTTCCCATGAAATGCAATAGTTTTTATGACGGATTCTTGTACAAAATCTAATTGTAAAACGAGTTTATATCGGTGATTTTTTCTATTTGAAGAATCCTTTAGCCTTAAAATGTACAAATCTTAATTCCAGAAATGACACGTTTTATGTAAAAATACTCCGAAAGCATTTTCACAGCACGTGGGAAATCTGCTTGGTTTACGCGCCGACTGTTATTTGGATCAAGGAGAAATTCTTTGAGACTGCTGTATGGATTGGATGTATTACGAAGTAAATCCATCCTTACTGATGACGTAACGTTGTTAAAGCTCTGTAAAGGACATCATTACGTTCAGCTAGGATTTTTTTCCCTCCGTTCTGATCATTCTTATGTGAACATGGCCTTTAAGCGCCATCATCTATGGTTATCATTACTCGGATTCCTTTCTTTTTGCGATCCTTATCCTCTGGTGACATAACGCACTGCTACTTTGGATTCCTGGACGATGAGGCGATAGCGCACACCCTGAGGGCAGATGGAAGGTACAGACAATAGTCTTGAAGGATATCTTGATAGCTGGTCCTATTCGGCTAAGCCTTGATCATTCTGATAATGACTAGCAAGGTCAGGGTTGCCCTCGCTGCTCCATGCTCAGAATTTTTATTAGTTGTAAATTGGGGTTCTCAGGTCTCCTCTCTTTATTAGAGGCCTATTTCAATTGTACGAATTTCACGTTGTATATATACTAGCTAAGATACCGGGCGCTGCACGGGAAAGCATTGGTCACTGAATAATGATGATATTTGCTGCTATTGAGGCTGTACTCGTGATGCAATCTCCAGAAATGTCCATCGATCCTAAGCAGGAGATGTCGAAAATGAGGTCCGTTCAAAATTAAATGTATGTATATCCTTAGCAAACAGCGTCGGGTTAAGAAGTGCTTTGAGTATCCGTGGTAACATATACTCTCACCTTTCATGAGTTAAGTGCACTCCGCTGAACAAGGTTGGTGCTTGTTTTGAAACACAAGCCATTAATTTAATAGAGCCTTGGTCAGTTATTGAGTATATATTATAATAGTTGTATAGGGCCTATTGTTGATGAAGGGCATTAATGCGGTGCGAGATATAGGATATCCGCCTCATGTCTAGCAGGCAGGCCCACACAGTTCCTTCCCGTGTAACCCTAGGCCTCCATTAGCTCGCCATACTATCACTGTTCTACTAAACAGGAAGTCTGCCTGCCAGCTAGCTCTCTCTCTCTCTCTCTCTCTCTCTCTCTCTCTCTCTCTCTCTCTCTCTCTCTCTCTCTCTCTCTCTTCTCAAGACGAATTAGCTATTAAGGTTGAATTTCCAAAATTTATGAATATATAAAAATTACCACTTGTATAAAGACCCCTAAGAGAAATCTGCTAGAAAGAGGTCGTATGGAGAATGGAAACACAAAAGTAATTCTGTCGTCTCACATGTAGGCATGTTGGTTTAGAGGGGTAAAATAAATAACCGAAAAAACTTATACAATCAATCTTGTGTATAATTGGCTGATTGAAACATTGATTAGGAAGCGGATGTGGAAAATAGACTTGATCGATTTCACAGTTGCATGATTTGAATTGAATGGCTGCCAGGCCACAGATCATTTACATTAGAACACGGTGCAATAAGCCCATTAATAGTGCCGTCAATGGGTTGATTTTAGCACATTTCCCTTCAGGGAAATCAGATGTTTTAGTTGTACTCGTGACGCGATTTTCGAAAAAAATCTTCAAATGTCCATCGATCCTACTACCCAACGAAAATGAGGTTCGTCAAAATTGAATTTATATATCTGCCTGTTATTTTCGCAAATTTTATTTGATCCTTACGAATCGAATATGATGGATATTTAAAAGATTAATGTAAAACTAAAGATCAAGTTCGTTATGGCTGAAATTCGAACAGTAGGAGGGAGCGGGGTCAAGATCAAGTTCGTTAATGGCTGAAATTCGGCTAAAGATCAAGTTAGTTCATGGCTGAAATTCGGCTAAAGATCAAGTTCGTTAATGGCTGAAATTCGGCTAAAGATCAAGTTCGTTAATGGCTGAAATTCGGCTAAAGATCAAGTTCGTTAATGGCTGAAATTCGGCTAAAGATCAAGTTCGTTAATGGCTGAAATTCGGCTAAAGATCAAGTTCGTTAATGGCTGAAATTCGGCTAAAGATCAAGTTCGTTAATGGCTGAAATTCGGCTAAAGATCAAGTTCGTTAATGGCTGAAATTCGGCTAAAGATCAAGTTCGTTAATGGCTGAAATTCGGCTAAAGATCAAGTTCGTTAATGGCTGAAATTCGGCTAAAGATCAAGTTCGTTAATGGCTGAAATTCGGCTAAAGATCAAGTTCGTTAATGGCTGAAATTCGATTAGTAGGAGGGGGCGAGGTCTTTATAGGAGGATAATTTCTAAAATTCTTAATATCTACAATAAAAATTGTATTGAACCAATCTTACTGCAAAATTAATGTTCTATACATATTGTTGTGTGAATGTTTTCACCACACATCATGAACCACTTCAATCTCAGGTTAAATATCATGTATGGTTTTATTTAATGTTTACTGTGTGAGCTACATGCAAATGCGTTGTGTGATGAAGTCACCATTGAAGGTTTTATGTTCTTGGCCCGAAAATGTTTATTATGATCCAAATCATACTCAAAATATAAATGTTTCAGTCAATACTAAAAATAATATTTATTATTGTTAGAAATTGGCTATGGAACAGAGGTATAGACGAGGTGCAATTCGAATATTCAAAATATTTTCCGTTATTTTGAATGTCTCTGATTGAAAAATGCTATAGAACCAATCTTGTTAAACTATTGATGTTCTACAATTGTCGATCTAAGCATTTTTTGTAACTTTCGTAAGTATTTGGCGATTTGTTCGAACTTTCTTGTTTTGGGCGTTTTGTAACCCCTCCGAATTTTTTTTTATTGTTTTTTCCAAGTAAATAGAGAATATGTGGCGAGATGAGATCAGTAGTGTGTTATAGCAGCACTTGGGATATCTGCTTAGTGTACGCAGCCCCTGCGTGACGGACTATGTTTTTTGTTCGTAGCTATGTACTACTAAATTGAATTTGGTAGCCAATCGCTGGTCGATAAGGGTAGAGAAGTTTTGCTCTAGAAGGTCGGCCTAAAGTGATTATTGCTTGAAGCGGTGGCTTAAGCCAGTTACCTCCCTTATCCGATTCGGAGTGGAGAAAATATCTGTTAAACTGATAATCCCTTTATTAAATAATGGGAGGGAACCCCAATCAGAAAGCAGATTTCTTGCCATCTTCCACCCCCTCCACTATATTGGGTTCATTACTTCCAATTCAACGGCTGCCGATGGGCCAAATCCACTTAGCTCCATCAGATGAATTGTCTGCATTGATAGCTGCTGCATAGCTACTGGATTCTTTTCACCGTCGCTCCATTTAAACCAATTTAAATTGGAGGACCTCAACAATTTTTTTTTCCAGGGAAGGGGTGCTCTTTGGTGGAGTCAGCGTTTTAGCTTCGTGTCCACTTCCCATCCAATCCTTTACCTTTTGCGTTATCACATTTTCGAACCCGTGTCTATGAAATTTATCTCTTATCAGTGCAGGATTAAAATTGTGATAACCCCGAGCCACTTGCACCGTCCCCTAACATTGGGGGAAATCAGCTATTGAGGTCGTACTCATGATGCGATTTCCGAAAAAAAATTCCTCAGATTTTCAACGATCCTACCTAGGAGATGGCGAGAACGTGGTCCGTTCAAATCTGTATATACATTTATCAGTTAACGCTCTAGCATTCGAAATTTTTGTTGGATCGTTACCAAGCTCCATATTTAATCGTTTTATGTAAAAGTACGAAATTTACAATGGCTGAAATCCGTCCAGTGGGAGGGGGAATTCGAATATTCTCATATCACCGCTATTATGCGTCGGATCGAAAAATTGTACTTGTAAATGTTGTTATGTACCTTTTTTTCACGCTGTTGACTATTAACGGGGATATTTGCATTTTTCAGTTTTCGGACTTTAGTAAGCCCCCCCCCACTCATACTTAATTAACAAGAAGTTGTTATTAGAAGCACTTTATTTGAAGTCTAAATATCAAATCTTGTTCTCATTGAACTGTACTTGATATGTAACCGTTTCCGTCAACACTATAAATCAGGTATGGGTAACCTTTTACATGTTGTGGCCCAAACTTTGTGGGCCGCTTTTAAAAGTAGTGGATTTTAAAGTAGTGTTCATGATTTTTAACGATACATATCAAACATGTAATTGTAACGACAATGTAATTATAATACAGTTTAATTAAAACAACATATAACAAATACAATAGAAATAACAAAATGAAATGAAAAAAATAGGTAGAACATTATAATTAAATCGTAAAATTTTGTATTATTACAAACAACGAAATTTAAATAGCGACACCGAAATCAATGAGCTTGAATTTTGGTGACTAACCCATCGATGTTTGGATTAATTCCACTGACACAAAGACGAAAAGAATTTTCCAAATTATCGTCAGTCAGCCTTGTACGATGCTTTGATTTATTGAAAAGAACTGTTGCCATTTATAAGTACTGCCAAACGCACAAATCTCTCCTCAATCTTTCCTCGTTTGGAGTAAGTAGTGTAATATTTTTGTTTAATTAGGTTTTTTAATGTCTTGCAGGCCGGTTGTTGCCCAAATATTCTATAGATCATAGGGGGTTTTAAGGGGGGGGGGAGTTTCTAAAATTCAAAATACCTCCGTTGTTATAAATTTAAAAGAAGTATGTCATAGAACCAATCTTGTTAAACTGCAGACGCTTTACAATTGTTGTTGTATGCATCATTATCATCCTAATAATGTCATCCACCATCGCTGTGGGACACAAAACTAAATTAATAAAATGAAATAAAAAAATAATATAAATGTACTAGTATATAGGAATAACATAGTTTTTTTATTAAAACCATTTTAAATTGTTGTCCTTATTACTAGTCTAATGTTCATTAATTGTCTTTATTACTAGTATTTAATGATTATTTGTTGTATTTAATTTTTTATTTGTTGTTTCAGTGTTTGTTATTTTTCTATAATTTTGTTTTCATTTTACATTGTGAAACTTTGAGCCAAATCGCCAAGATGCGGGTGTTCCTGTATAAATAAATAAAAAAAAAGTATGCGTTATTTCGTAACTCGTGTATTAAACGAGTTATTCACGCTTTCCTGTTTTCTGCTTTCAGTCCCCCTCCCCACTTTATACTCACCGATATTTTTTACATAGAAGTAGAGAATACGTGGCGAGAGGAGATTACCATTGAGTTATGGGAAATCTGCTTAGTTTACGCAGCCCCTGCTTAGTAGCTTTCGACTTCTGCTCTGGATTCTTATTGAACACTGGCGATGGCAGTATTAGCTTTTCTGGTTATGTATGCATCTGAATGCAGAAATCTTAACAGATTGGAGCAGTTTATAATAGTTTATTTGTTGTTTAGCACTAGAGCAATGGTACAATCAACTAATAGTTATTCAGCCGGACTAGGAGGTTACATAACATTTATTAAAGGATAGATTGAAGGAGTGGAGCTAGGTATGAGTGAGTTGAAGGATGACTGGGGTAGAGTCATATGTCACTATGATGTATGGACTGTTTAGCCAGCTCATTCGGGACTATATTTCTCATCGTAACTGGCCCAGGGCGAGATGTGAAGTCATCTGCTTCGTCGGCTCACTCCACCAATTCCTCCATTCGTCTTATCTTAACCGCTACTACCATCGGGCTCACATCTTCTGTAGAAAATTTTGTCAATATGGATATGTTCAGTAGTTGAAACCAAAAACTGGAATCCAAAAAGATTTTCAGCGCACAGCAGAACTCATGTGTTTTGCCACATCATGTATAACATTAACTGAGTTGGTAATCTGGCAGGTGGAACTGACTTCTAATGTAGGTAGGATGAAAAAATTGGCTACGATACCACTATGACAATTTATTAAAACGGCATAGCGCTTCGGTAAGACCCTTCTTTCTTCTCCTTTGTTTCTCTTTCTTTGTCTAAATAGTCTAGTTTAAGTCTTTCAGATAGTTTTAATGTCCTCCTTGTACTCACTTAATTTTAATAAAAAATTGCAAGTTGGTGTATGAAAAGTTTTATATGTTATTTAGTTCTAAGAAAGGTAGTTTTTATTGCTATATTTTATCGAGTTTAGCCCTTATCTAAAATATTATAATAGAGATAGGTAGGTGAGAAGAGGTAGGGTTACTAAAGGCAGGAAACAAGAAAGTACGAGTAACTCGCTAATTCTTGAGTTACAAAATAAAAGCCATAGAACAACAATTGTAGAACATCGACAGTTTAAGAAAATTGACTCATAATAATGGAGATATGTTGTATTTTCTAATTTCCCTATCTCCTAACCCCCCCCCCCCTCCCCCATTCCTGGTCTGTTTCTGCCTCTCACAAATATTATCTTAATTCGTAAATATCGCTGGGGACAAATGTCGAGTGTGATATAGATCAAATGAATTATAGCGAGACAGGAACCAAAAACCTCAATTGATAACGAATTCGCATGTATCTCGCATAATAAAGGCCCCATGAATATAATATATGGTATTTAAACTTTGAAGAAAAAAAAAACAGTCCGTCACGCAGTGGCTGCATAACCTAATCTGATTTCCATGGTGAAGTTCAGTAATAGATAAATATTCATTCTGATAACACAACTACACAGTGAAAAATACAACCGGAAATAAGAAATGTTTCATCAAATTTCAATAGCCTGCCGACAGGAAGCATTAGGTTAGAAATCTAAACAAACTGGTCGGCCACCGGAAAGAAAAACAATTACTGAAATATATCAGAATAAAACATATTAATTTCATTGAGAACTAATAAACTATATCTAGTACTGTAATTAATAATGAGTCAGAATAATTGTTATCACAATCAATCAAATTTTAGAAGGCCAAGACTATAAGACGGGGGGAGGGGGGTCAGCAGAACATATTTGCATGTATCTCGTATAATAAAGGTCTTTTGAATACATTTTTCGGTATTTAAACTTCTAATACTGTGATTTATTATGTAGCAGAGTATTGTTTACGTAACATGAGTAGATGTGGCGGTTTGCTGAAAACTGAAAAATGCAAATATCTCGGTTAATATTCAAGATAGAGAATAATCGTATATAACAATATTTATAGTAGTTTAATTTACAATAAGATTGGTTATATACAAGTTTTCGATCCGACGTATAGTAACGGAGATATTTCGAATTTTCGAAAATCCCCCCCTCTAACCCCCCCCCCCTCCTACTTAGAACGACTAAATATCGAGTTTGGTAACGATCAAACAAAAATTGCGACCGCTAGAGCGGTAACAGACAAATATATATATATATATATAATATATATATATATATATATATATATATATATATATATATACAGTTTTGAACGGACCTCATTTTCGTCATCTACTAGGTAGGATCGATGGACATTTGAAAAATGTTGAAAATTCCCTCATGAGTACAACCTCAATAGCTGGTTTCCCTTAAGGGAAATCTGCTAAAAGAAAAAAAGGTTCATTATTTTACGGCTTATTTTAGTATGGCATGAATAGAATGGGGTTTACTGAAGGCTAAAAACTAAAAAAAAAAAAATCAAATATCAAATATTAATCATATTACAGAAAATATGTAAATAATAACATTTACAACAAGATTGATTCTATACAATTTTTCGATACGATGCATAATTACGGAGATATTATTGATTTTCGAATTCTCAACCTGATCTTTAGTCTTACATAAAACGTTTAAATATCGAGTATGGTAACGAACAAACAATAATTGCGATCACTAGAACGTTAACAGATAAATGTGTATGTATATATATATATATATATATATATATATATATATATATATATATATATATATATATATATATAGTTTATAACGGACCTCATTTCCGTCATTTCCTGCTTAAGATCGATGGACATTAGAGGAATTTTTTCACAAAATCGCGTTAGGAGTAAGACCTGAATAGCTTATTTCCCGTGGGGATATCTGCTAAAACCTCATAAAGTATTATTGCATATTATATGATTCAATACTATCTATAGGTTTAGAGATTCCTACTACTACAGTTGTTTTTAGGCAGATTTCTCTATTGTAAAACGTCACCTGGGAAATCTGCTTAGTTTACGCAGCCCCTGCGTGGCGGCCTTTAGTTCCTGCACGGTCGCTTTTTGCTTTGGGAAATAGTCGAATCACAGCTACTCCCCACACCCAGCTAGATAAGTCCTTCCGAAATGTTTTATTCCGTACCTCCCCCATGACACTTTAAGTCCGGTATTTCTCTGCCTGTTCTTCTGCTGGGAAAAACTCTTATACTTCCTTGTTCGTTGGGTACCTTGAACTTGAATAACCGCCGTCTGCCGTCCTGATAAGTGACTATCAAATTCCAGAGAATACTTTTTTTTTACGCGCCGTGAAACGCCTATTTCATCGTGTTCTTCCATCATTCGTTCCCAAGCGTCATTTTTCAATTCGAACGAACCGTCTGGGTTCAAAGTTGTGAGTCGGATTGGGAAATGTTATAGAATCAATCTTGTGAAAATATTGATGGCCTGCAATTGCTGCTCTGTGCATTTTGTCTGTAATCACGTATTAAGCGAGTTATTCGTACTTTCTTATTTTCAGTTACTCTCGCAAGTTACTTATCCGGTTTTTACGTAGAACTAGGGAATATATGGTGAGATAAGATCACTAGCGTGTTATATAAACATGTTGGCAATCTGTTTAGTTTACAATCCTGCATGGCGGACTTTTTATTTTATTCCAACTGTCCTCGTTTCCCTTCTCCACTGTGCCTCAAAGCAAATTGTGTGCTAGATTTGCATTTCATTCCCATGTCGTGATCGACCGTTTAAAGCCCGAGTGTTAGCTTGAGTCTTTTTTAGTTGGACTTTCACAAAATAAATATGTCGAACTCGTTTAATGAGCCTTAGAATAGCTGATGGCTAAGCGAATCAGTTTCATGTTCCATTTACTTGTTGGCCGCTTTCTTCGAGCACACTTCATTTACGTTAATGAAGCCACTTTTTAAAATACATTGCAGTCTTGGAAATAAGGAAGCGGTCAGAGAGATTACTCCAGATGGGTTTTATGGTCCGATGCCATTTGACTAGTCAAGTACATACCTTATGTTGCAATGGAATTTGCATGATTTATACCGACATGTTATACACATGACCTTGCTACCAGGAGACAACTTATATTTTAATCAAGTCGATTTCCTTATAAGTAATCTGGGCTAAGCATGTGTAGCTGTGGAATGTCAACGCCTATCGGATGATGTATTCCTTTTGTTTATTCAGTTAGCAGATTTCCCTTTAGGGGAAATCATGACGCGATTTTTGAAAGAAATCCTGAAATGGGGAGTTTAGAGGGGGGGGGAATTTCGAATGTCCAAATATCTCTGTTCTTATAAGTCGGACCGAAAAAGTCTATAGAGCCAATCTTATTGAAAATTGAATATGCTATAATTGTTGTTATTTTCTTTGGGTCTTTTTTACTTTACGGTCGCAAATCTATTTTCATATGAACACATGATTCTTTTCACACTGAAATCATTACCTGTTACTAACGTGATTTATTTCCCAAACCCAAAAAAAGGTCTTATAACCTCTACATTCTAATCAAACCAAACCAAAATAGATTATAACCTCTACATTCTAATCAAACCAAACCAAAATAGATTATAACCTCTACATTCTAATCAAACCAAACCAAAATAGATTATAACCTCTACATTCTAATCAAACCAAACCAAAATAGATTATAACCTCTACATTCTAATCAAACCAAACCAAAATAGATTATAACCTCTACATTCTAATCAAACCAAACCAAAATAGATTATAACCTCTACATTCTAATCAAACCAAACCAAAATAGATTATAACCTCTACATTCTAATCAAACCAAACCAAAATAGATTATAACCTCTACATTCTAATCAAACCAAAACCAAAATAGATTATAACCTCTACATTCTAATCAAACCAAACCAAAATAGATTATAACCTCTACATTCTAATCAAACCAAACCAAAATAAACTTAGATATAACCTCTACATACTAATCAACCAAACCAAAATAGATTATAACCTCTACATTCTAAGCAAAACCAAACCAACAATAATTATAACCTCTACATTCAAATCAATACCATAATCCAAAATAGATTATAACCTCTACATTTCTAATCAAACCAAACAAAATAGATTATTAATTCAATATGTTTATTAAACAATAAAACAAATATGTAACACAGGCCTACTTTTTGTTAAATTTTATTTTCATGATTTGTGAGACCAGTACTCTCTAATATGGTTCATTATTGATTCAAAATAATCTTCATTTTGTTTCCATATCTTCTATCGCCAAAATAAATTCAGCACAAATAAGAATCAGATCATACTTCTGTGGGTTTGCCTTACATTTGCACGTTTTAATTTTCTACCGTTTTAAACAGTGATGACCCACAGATATTGCGACTCGGCTTTGGGTATATTGAACACCAGTGGTGATTATCCACGAAATTTTTGGAATATTGGTCTATCTATGGTGAATATGTATATACCATTCTATTCCTGGGGACTTTTCTGAGGCTCTTTATAAATGAACTTCGCAAAGCAAATCTGAATGATAAGGAAGTTCCTGGAAGAACCTGAAGCTTTTATACAATGCAGGTCAACATTTCAGCAGTTCATATTAGGGACAGGCATACAAGAAACACTCCCGTGGTTTCCCTGACAGACTCCGCTCACCAACCACCCACTGATGAGAGTGATAGACTTTCTTGCTCAACGTTTGTTATTTCCTTCTTGTGAAACATGTATTCACTATTTCTTACTGTCAAACCTTCTCCTGAGTCTCGGCCGATGATTAACACTGGAGTTATTTAAAATGTCGATTAGCACAAACCTCCCGGAGACATATGTTCATTCGCAATCGGGCGTCGCAAGTTTCTTGAGCGTTATTCCTAAGTTTTTCCTACTACAAAATTTTTTAGCGGCAATTTTAAGCGGTTGTATATACATTAGTCCAATCATAACATGAATAATAAACTTTTGTTGTTAATGGTTTAAAACCATGTTCCACTAAAAAAAACAAAACACGTTACACAGATTATTTGCGGCCAATTCGTGGATCTGATGTGCGGCCTCCTCCAACATTCATACGTAGTCTTTCATTAATTAACCCGAGAGAATAGTTAGTTTTAGCCTTCAGTAAACCCCCACTTTTAGTTAATGTATAAGAGAATATATCACGGCACGTCTTCTTCCAAGCTTAAATACCAAATGTTGTTTTCAAGGGGCCTTTATTTTGTAAGATTCATGCAAATAGTTAGTGTGATGTGATCAATTTACATTTGATTCACCACCCACTTCTACTCATCAGATTTTTTTGTTTTTGGATATACAGAATATAAGCTGATATGATATCAGTAATGTATCACTCCAACATGTGGAAAATCTGCTTAGTTTACACAATTTTTAAAATTCAAAATATCTCCGTTACTATTAGTTGGATCGAAAAAGTATATAGAATGAATCGTATTGCAAATTAAATAAAAAAATATTGTTATATACATTTATTCTCTATCTTGAACATTAACCAACATATTTGCATTTTTCAGTTTTCCAATAAGGGAAATCAGCTCCCACTTATGTCTACTCATCACGTGTTACATAACCAAAACTGCTTGTTATATAGTAAGACCACATAACTTCGATAGCTACCAGGAAATGTCAAATATTTGTTTCGCAGAGACCTTTATTATACGAGATAGATGCAAATATGCTCTTACGAACCTCGCTCCCGTCCTCCTCCCCCCTCCCGCCCTCCATCTAAACTCATGGACTACTAGATAAAAATATATATGTGGATTCATCTATAAACTGCAATACTAGCGGTCATATATTTAAAAAGTTTAAGCCTTGCAAAATTTGGCAGTGAATCGAACAGGTATATACATGATACTGTACTCGAATAATGGCCGACATTGTTCGGACCCCTTACCATCCATCTGAATTTAGAGGCGGAATTTTCAAAGTGCAATTCTGATTTCAACCCTGGCTCACTCATATTATGCATCGGATCGAAAGTTTTTCTGAGGAACGCCGCAATCTTATTGAAGCTTTGATTTCAATAAAATTATATTCAGATATATTTTAGTAATTGTTTTTCTTCCCCGTCAACCGAAATATTTGCAATGTATTCTGAGCTGCTCGCCAGTAGGCTATGATCGGAGTTTCCGCCTGACCTCTAGTTGCCATTTCCATAACAATTCAGAGACACTCGTGAATAGGTTTAGATTTTAATTAAAAATGCAAGATTGGGACTAGAAAGATACTCTGTATATCATTTGTATTTGTCCACTTAATGTTCAAGGTTAAGTATTACGAGTATTATGTAGATCTGTTCATTGTAAAACTACACGCGGAGAATCTGCTTTTGTACGCAGCCCCTGCGTGACGGGCGTATTTGTAACTAATGATTTCAATTCTTTACTCTGCAGTGATACTTGATATCTGCTCTTTGTACAGAAAGAATAATGTCTTTAATATGAAGTATTTGTCTTAGACTTTTCAGTTCTAAATATAGAAATGCGGAAAGCAGTTTTTGAGAAGAAATAATGAAGGATACTGATCTATATTAATGAATTTTTTTTTATTTATTGTTTTAGAAATTACCCCTTTACAGTGTCTACTACGTCCAAGGGTAAGAATTATGTACAGGACATCAATGCATTTCATATAGGTTGAAACTCTAAGGATTTTAGCAGATTTCTTTTAAGGGAAATCAGCTATTGAGGTCGTACTCATGACGCGATTTTCGATACATTTCTTCAAATGTCCATCGATCCTACCTAGGAGATGACGAAAATGAGGTCCTTTAAAAATGATATATATATTTCTCTGTTAACGCTCCAGTGATTGCAAGTATTGTTTGATCGTTATTAAACTGGGTATTTAAACCTTTTATGAAAGACTAAAGTTCAAATTCGTTAATGGTTGGAATCCGAGCAGTGGGAGGCGGGTTTAGAGGGGGATCTACGAAAATTCGAACTATATCCGTTAGAAGGTGGCTCTAATAAAAATATAACTACAAACAGCATTAATAACTGTAACATAATAGAATAATAATACTGTAGATACATAATAGAATAATAATACTGTAGAAACATAATAGAATAATAATACTGTAGATACATAATAGAATAATAATACTGTAGATACATAATAGAATAATAATACTGTAGAAACATAATAGAATAATAATACTGTAGATACATAATAGAATAACAATACTGTAGATACATAATAGAATAATAATAATAATAATGCAACATAAGAATAGCTTTAATATAGGCATAACAATGATTTTAGTAACACACAGGAATGGTTGTTATAACATAATAAATATAAGAATAAAAATAGCAACATAAATACAACATAGGAATAACTTTAACATAACACAACAATAATTATAATTTAAAATAACATGACAATGATTGTAATAGTGCATAGCAATAATTATTGTAAAATAATATAAGTTGCAATAACATAGTGGTAAGTGGCAATAACATAGATTTAACAAAACATAGCAATAATTAAAATAGTGCATAGCAATAACCATTGTAAAATAATATAAGAACCACAGTACAACAATTATAATATAGTTTAACAAACAAATACACCATACTATCTATATATATATAAAATTGTAACCTCTGTCTGTACATTGATTTTTTTCACGAAATTTCACGATAACTTTTCGTTTCACATGTCATAGACACCATAACTGCATTTTGTTTCTTTGGTGTCTGTTTGTTTGTTTGTTTGTTTATTTGTTTGTTTGTTTATTTGTTTGTTTGTTTGTTTGTTACCTTTTCACGCATAAACGGCTTAACCGAATTTTATGAAACTTGGTATGTATATTACTACTAACCCAACTTAGACTTTAGGCTATATTAATATCCTCTGAGACGAACAGGAGTGGGGGTTATAAGGGAAGCCAGAAATTAAAAATAGCGATATTTCGATTCCTATTGGTTTTTCGGCAAATATGCACATAACAAAAGTTGTTTATTTTGTTATTTAGAGTAACTTTTGTTATATACACTTTTGTCGTATACCAAAGTTTAAATGCGTTATACGCTAAAAATTATAGCGGGAGTCAACAATATTATTTGCCAAAAAAGACTCAACCGAACTAAATAAAACTCGGTATGTGTATTAGCAGTGAGGCCTTCATTACAATAAGCCATAACAATATTACTATGGACGGGCAGGAGTGGGGGTTATAAGGGAAACCTGAAATTAAAAATAGCGATATTTCGTTTCCTATTGGTTTTTCCGCAAATATAAACATAATAAAAGTTGTTTATTTTGTTATTTGGAGTAACTTTTGTTATATACACTTTTGTCGTATACCTAAGTATAAATGAGTTATACGTTAAAACTTTAGCGGGCACTAACGGCTGAACCGAACTTAACAAAACTTGGTATGTCAATTAGCATTAATTCTTTCATGATTATAAGTTATATTAAAAATTTTAGGTTCGAACGGGAGGGGGGTTATAAGGGAGGCCTGAAATAAAAATTCACCATATTTACATGTATAAGAGTCGGGAAATATAAAAATATGGAAGACTGTGAAGAATTATCGAACAAATAATTCTATTATTAGCAAATCACCGGCGAGGACGGGTATCAATCCTAAACACTGGGACTGGTAAATGTTAAAATATTGTGCAATGTAAAGCCTGCTAAAAAATACCATCACCATTCAGCCTCAAATGAATTCCCGGGCGAAGCCGGGTATCTGAGCTAGTAAATCTATAAAACATACAAAAGGCTGTGACCCTGCTATGTAAACAAAACAAGGAAGGTTACTATAACCCTAGTCATAGTGCAATAAGAATGTATACTAGTCTATAAATATATTTAGTCTTGGTAAGTAATAATAAGGAAAAAACACCCTTTTATAACAATGTATAGCACCAATGTGCAATATTATAATGTAGTACATGTAATTTTTACAGCCCTGAGGAAGAGAAAATAAAAATTCTCGAAATATCGGCATAAACTAAGATTCATTTCACCAACATTGACCAAAGCTCCGAAAAGAACAACACACCACATATATCCGTTACCATACGTCGGATCAAAACATTGTAGAGAACCATTCTTATTGCAAATTAAATTTACTATAAATATTGTTCTGTATATTTATTCTCTATATTGAATATTAACCGAGATATTTGCATTTTAATTAAATTTGGCCCGATAACGGACGATTGAGTTTCCCACCAAAAGCTAGTTCGGGCGTAAACTGTTCGGCTCTCGTATGGAGATTTCTCTTTTCTATAACTTCACGTGGGAAATCTGCTTAGTTTACGCAGCGCCTGCGTGACAGACTTTTTATTTAATAAGTTCGTCACTGTGAATTCCTATGTGAGAATGAACGTGTTTTTAGTAATAACGCTATTACTTCTCAGCCAGCCATGTAGTAAGTGAAGTTTTCCCAAATACTGTAGAAAGCTAACTAGTGCTTAGTATAAGTGTTCCCCCGGGCACTTTCTCGGCAAGAAAGTCACATGAAAAATCGGATATCATTTCACTTGCACTTTCTCACTGACGTTCTTTTCCTTGCCTTAACCCAACGGGTTAGCTTTCGAAATTTCACCGCATATGATTTTTAAAGACGAAAGTTTGAGCTCTCTCTTTCTACAAATTGACTGACGGTCTACTATTAATAAATTATAGGGACAATTCTTAATCCCGATTAATCGACAGTAGTTCAAATGTGGTTCCAACTAGATATAATGCAGCTTTATCATTCCTGGATTGAATTGTGCAAGTGCTGCAGACATATCTTGCCATATTTGCCTCCTCAGATTTAATTGGCACCGATATATTTGTGACACACACTGATACATTTGTCTACATAATATCGTTTTTATTTTAACACCATAAGTCAAACATAATTAGTTGTTCCCCATTCTCTCTCTCTCTCTATCTCTCTCTCTCTCTCTCTCTCTCTCTCTCTCTCTCTCTCTCTCTCTCTCTCTCTCTCTCTCTCTCTCTCTCTCTCTCTCTCTCTCTCTCTCTCTCTCTCTCTCTCTCTCTCTCTCTCTCTCTCTCTCTCTCTCTCTCTCTCTCTCCCCTCGCGCGCGCGCTCTTATTGTTGATATATTATAATTGTTGTTCTGGAACTTTCAACTTCTTTGGAAAAATTTCAACTTGTAAAATCTATCTTTTCTACCCTTAAGGGAAATCAGCTATTGAGGTTGTACTCATGACGCTATTTTCAAAAATGTTCTTCAAATGTCCATCGATCCTATCCAGGAGATGAAAAATGAGGTCCATTCAAAATTTTATATATATATATATATATATATATATATATATATATATATATATATATATATATTTGTCTGTTAACGCTCTAGCGGTCGCAATTTGTGTTTGATCGTTACCAAACTCGATATTTAGTCGTTTTATGTAAAAAGAAAGATTTTCTTAAGTTCGTTAACGAATGAAATCGGACAAGTAGGATGGGGGGGGGTTCGAAAATTCGAAATATTTCCGTTACTATACGTCGCATCGAAAAATTGTATAGAATCAATCTTATTGCAAATTAAATTTACTATAAATATTGTTATATACGTTTATTTTCTATCTTGAATATTAACCGAGATATTTGCATTTTTATTAAATCTGGGCGGATAACGGATGAGAGTGTTTCCCGCCTAAAGCTAGGTTGGCCGTTTCCTTAACTGTTCGGCTCTCGTAAAATTTCTCTATTGTAAAACTTCACGTGGAAAATCTGCTTAGTTTACGCAGCCCTTGCGTGACAGACTTTTAATGTTGTTATATTATTGGATCAACATAATTTGGCATAAAAAAATCAACTTCATCTATTTCAGCGATTTTTTTTTCTCAGGTTATGATCCTCAAAATTTAACCTCCTGCGTACTCACGTTTGTGTGTCTGTGTGTGTGCATATCTCATTGACTCGTCGTCTATACTTTCTTTATCTAACTAATATAAACGAAGTATATACAATAAATGAATGCATCTACTAAGTCCTAGACTAGCTCCTCTGAATGGAGGAATCAACAGTTGTCTGTGTCCGAATGTCATTATACAAGTGCATTATGATTGCATTCATCAAATAATGGCGACAAGCCAAGCTCTTCTTTTTAAGCTATGAAAAACTCTTCTTAATTCCTTCCTGTCTTTTCATTTATTATAGTTGCAACAGCTGAGCCTTGCTTCGGAATATAAGATTTGCCTGTTCCCGTTGTATCCATTGGTACCAGGGTTTTTTTGTATATAAACAATGTGTATACAAGTAAAACTCTTAGGATTGTCTCAAATTCTATATAATGCAAGTGGGGATTCCCTTTACATGAAAAATAAAGCTGTTATGTCATGGAGCAGAGGGAGGGGGATTTTCGAAAATTTCAAATATCTCCGTTATTATGCATCGGATCGAAAAATTGTATATAACCAATCTTATTGCAAATTAAATTTACTATAAATATTGTTATATACGTTTATTCTCTATCTCGAATATTAACCGAAATATTTGCATTTTCCAGTTTTCAGCAACCCGCCACTTCTACTCATGTTACGTAAACAATACTCTGCTACATAATAAATCACATTATTGGAAGTCTAAGTAACAAAAATTGTATTCAAGAGGCCTTTATTATACGAGATACATGTAAATATGCCTGGTGACTCCCCCCCCCCCATCTTAAAGTTTTGGACTACTAAAATTTTATTGATTGAGAGAACAATTATTCTGACTCATTATTAATTACAGTACTAGATGTAGTAAATAGTTCTCAATAAAATTAATGTGTTATATTCTGATTTATTTCAGTAATTGTTTTTCTTTCCGGTGTGAGGAGGGCGACCCGTTTGTTTACATTTACCTAACGCTTCCTGTCTGTAGGTTATTGAAATTGGATGAAACATTTCTTATTTCCGTTTGTATTTATTCACGGTGTTGTGTTAGCAGTATGTATATTTATCTATTACTAAACTTCACGAGGGAAATCTGCTTAGTTTACGCAGCCCCTGCGTGACGGACTTTTTTTGCATTTTTTTCGTAATTCAACTATTAATGGAGTTATTCGCACTTTCTTGTTTCGAGCTGTCAGTAAACCCCTGCTCCCACTCATCCAATTTTTACTTAGATATAGACAATACATTGGTAGAGCAGATCAATAGCATGGCATACCAGCAATTGGGAAAGCTGCCTACTTTACGCAGCCCTTGCGTGCCGGATTTTTTTCTTCCATAGTTTATTTAATCTGTGACAATTTTCTCTGCTAGTTATGTTACGTCCTTAATTTTTCTATAGCTTTTCTTTCTTTTCCTGGTATTGATCCACTATTTTCCAATACACTGGGCTCATCAAAAAAGTGTTTTACTTTTGCTGAATCTTATGTCCGAATCTTTTAGCAGATTTAAGGCACGTCAGCTATGGAAGACGTTGCCACTATCCATAACTCCATATTTAAACGTTTTATGTAAAAATAAATACTGAGTCCGTCTAGGTCTAGTGAGTGGGTTGGATGGGTTTTGTAGGGGGAAATTTCGAAATCCGAAATATCTGTTATTATACTTCGAATAGAAAAATTCTATGTAACCAATTTTATCCCAAATTATTATTATTTACTAACGTCCACTTTTTGCAACTAAGTCTAATTGGGATGTGTAATGCACAAGTTACCAACCTTTGCTAGTCAGGGAGGCACTAAGGATTTTTTTTAATGAATTCCGTCATTAAATAAATTCCTATTGCCCAGGCGGAAATGGAACTCGCCACTCTATGTTTACCATGTGAGATTATGGCCAACACTTAAACTCACACGGCTAACCTGTGCAATTTTATTCCAATTGCAATGCCCTATAAATGTTGTTGTATATATATATTTTCTGTATCATGAATATTAAACGGCCTTCATTAAACGCCCCCTCCGACTCACGTCATGTTAACAATAAGATGTTACATTATGAAGCACATTATTTGAAGCATTAATACCAAACATTGCGTTCATTGAACATTTACGTTTTGAGGTAAGTGCAGATACGTGACCCATACTTAGGAAATATGCTTAGCCTACGCAACCCCTGCGTGACGGACTTTTTCGTTCTTTACTGGAAAATATTAATTTTATCTATAGCATACAGGATATTTATGCATTATTTCGCAACTCATGTATTAAGCGACTTTTTCGTACTTTCTTGTTTTCTGTTGTTAGTAGGTCCCCATTTCCACTCATCAGCTTGGCGCGTTATACGCAGCTCTTGCGTGACGGAACTTTTTTTTTTAAACCATTGATGTGTTTTCTAGGTGTTTTATGGAATATTGTATTACGGTTGAAAATAGCAGGACGTTCCTTATATTCTCGGCGTTTTGGTATGGCGATGTTCTTGGCACTGGTTACCATTTATTCAAGAACAATGTAGTCTTGACACGAAATAATTACTGTTAATAGTTGATATTAGCCTTGCAAAATTTGCAGTGACAGCAGTGTATAAACGTACCTGAACCGAATAATGCCAACTTCTTCTTACACCTTCACAGTCGCGCTAATTGGCGGGAACAAAGTGCATTCTGATTTCAACCCTGGCACAAGACTCACTCATATTTGCAGAAGCTTTTCTGAGAACGCACTGAAGTTATTTTTCAGCGAGTGTCACCCGTTGCTTTGAGGTGTGTCTCCCCCGCCCCTAAAGTCATATGGTAATCCGGCCTGGCACATACACCTGGCCAGTCCTTTGATAGCTGGCAGCTGCTCCTCGAATCAAACACACACATATAGCAGAACTATATTAAAACCCCATCTCCCCCTATATTAAAACCACTCTTTCATGTGGTCCATCTGGGTTCGCTCTCTCTCTTCTGCATCCTTTTGATCCTTCGTAATTGGCTTCATTCCATATCCTCCCAAAGTCAATGCCTTCCCTCCTCAAATATAATAGGTTGTATACTTCATTGCATTCATTCTCTCCCACTACTCTTTTATTGAGAATGGCGAAAATCCGTCACGCAGGTGCTGCTTAAACTAAACAGATTTCCCACGTGCGCTACGTATTCATCCAATGAGAACAATATTTAGTATTTACGCTTCAAATAAAATGTTTCATAATATAACAGCTTATTGTTAATATGACTTAAGAAGGAGCGGGTGTTTACTGAAGGCCAAGAACTAAAAAATGCAAATATCTCTTTTAATAATGAAGGTAGTGAAAAAACGTACATAACAGCATTTATAGAACATTACATTTGCAATAAGATTGATTCTATACAATTTTTCGATTCGGCGTATAAAAACGGAGATATTAAGAATTTTCCAAATTCCTCCCTCTAAACCCCACTTCCCCACAGTCCGATTTCGGGCAAGAACGAATTTGATCTTTAATTTTACGTAAAACGTTTAAATACCCAGTTTGGTAACGGTGAAAGAACGATTGCGACCGCTAGAGCGTTAATAGAAAAATATATATAAAATCGATGGACATTTGAAAAAAGTTTTACATAATCGCTTAAAGAGTACGACCTAAATAGCAGATTTCACTTCCTGAAAATCAGCTAAAAAGTATCCAAATAAGACAAAACTAAGCAGTTTCCACATCCTGGAATGGTCTAAGAGGTTACAAGCTATAAATGGATTTATAAACAGACATATTTCGAATTTAGGTAATTCCCCTTCTCATGCTGGTTCGATTTCAGCCATTAACAAATTGGGCCTTTTGTTTTACATGAAACGCTTGTATATCAAGTTTGGTTACGGTCAAATATGCATTGCTGCTGTTAAAAAAATCCGATTTTAATTCATTAGACCACAAATAAATAGCTATAAATAATAAAATATTATTTGAAAATCTTATTCTTATAATAACTGACTAGAACTAATAACTGACAAGAACTTACCCACCAACCTATCTGAACTACTACACGACGACAGCCCATACATTACAAAAGTCATGAAACACCTCAAAGACACACACATTTACAACCAGATATAACATTAAATAATATAATAATAATAAATAGACTGCAATAATATCCACTGGAGAAAAAATAAATTACCGTATTTTTACCTACCTCTGTAGATTTTTTAACCTTTTTTATTGGTTTTTATAAGGTGGCTTTACCTCTACTATTTTAGAATCATAACAAGAAAATGTGTGAATCGCTTAAATTGCGACACACCTATATAAACTAAATAAAATAAAATAAAAAATTATTCTTATGAAGAAAAATGATTTAGATGAATTTACCTGGTTCAAAAATTAACAGTATAAGCTTGTTTTAATGTTCTTTTTTTCTTTTTCAGGTAAGCAGCATTTTATCCAGTGTAAAGCTGTAAGTTAATACTTAATTCATTGATTATTATTCGACTTATTATCATTATATCTTCTTTTTGAGGAAGGCATAGTTGATTCCAATGGTCCATAGTCTACGAAACGAAGTGGTGCTTGATTATTTAATACTAGCTGAGTTATATAGTACATAGTTATTTCAATATAGTCAAGATATAGAAGGAAATAAGGTAATATATACCAAAGTCCCTCGAAATGTTAATATAGCTCATTCTTTTCTGTCAAATAAAATGGTTGAGTCCTGCTATAGTTTTTAGCGTATATCTCGTTTATACTTCCTTATACGGCATAAGTGTACATAATACAAGTTCTACTCTTAATAAGAAGATTAACAACGTATGTTAAGTGCAATTTTGCTGAAAACCAATAGGGAAAAAAATATCGTGTTATTATTTCAGGCATTACAAAAGTTAATATGCTCATTAAGTATGCTTAAATTTTCTATTGTTCTGCCCAACTTTCTTAATTTCTTTTTTCATAAAAACCTTCTCTTGGCATTGACAATAAAAGAATTAGCGACATTGGCTCAGCCGTGACCAGGGGAAAAATAGGGATTCCTTTTTAGGTTGTTCATGCTTATGATGGGATTTTTGATACTGTTTTTCTAATGTCTATCGATTCTACACAGTAGATTATGTTTACATGTAACTTTATGCTTATACTTTTAACAATGTAGTGTTATTCTGAGAAATGTTAACTTGTTTAATAATCATAAATAAATAATTTAAAAGGATGAACGCTGGGGAGGTGCACCCTCTTATTTCTGGTATTTATTAACTATGATCCGTTAATATATTATACACTTTACTGAATACACTGTGTACGAATGTGGAATATACTTTTACAATCGAGACTTACAAAAGAGTATTTTTAATAGTGGTTATGTCGTATCTAAAACAGCTTTCACAGTTGGGCTTTGTACCGTATCAAAGGAAAGGAACTATTTTCACACATGGTTGGGAAAACAGAATACTTTCTATGATTATGAGTTATATGGTCCATTACGTTATATATATAAAAATTAAAAAAATAAATTAAAAAAAAAACTACATGCACAGGAGACGGGAAATATTAAAATATTGAGCACAGTGAAGTCTTAAAGGACAAATAATTTTAATATTAACAAATCCACAGGATCTACGGGTATAAACCCTAAACACTGGGACGGGAAAATGTCAAAATATTGTGCAAAGTAAAGCCTTGTCAAAAAATACTATCTTCATTCAGCCTCAAATGAATTCCCGGGTAACTTGGCTAGTATTAGATATAATTTTGAGCCTCTTTTTCGTCATCTACCAGGTAGGATCGATGGACATATGAAGGCATTTTTTGAAAAAAGCGTCATGAGTAGAGCCTCAATTGTGGATTCCCCCAGAGGGAAATCTGCTAATATCCTTAGTCCCATGCTGACTAGAAAACGGAGGTAACCTGTAGATAATCCGTCCCAGTTCGCCATCGTAGCACAAAGTGGGCGTTAATAAATAACAACATTATTCGATATATAGTTGAACAAGCGCGTTGTTATAATAAATAAATCAATTTTAAATTTATATGTCAAAGGATTAAGTAATCTATATTCTAAATATTGGGTTTCAAGTTGTTTAAACTGTTTTACTAATGCTCGAATTGGGTATCATATTGCAAGCTTTCTCCTTTCAGGTTTAGAATTACTACCGGCTCCCTCAGCCCCTGACCTTAATCAGATCTTTCTCTCACTTTCACAAGCTCTGTCATGGTGGAAGGTGAAACATGGCTCCTCTTGTCTTCCTGTCTTTAGTCATCAGGGTGCGTGGGAAATGCTCCGAAAGGTGGTCTGCTTATGGCGAGCGGAAACATTCCCGGAGACAAGAACAAATTAGTCATTGTGCCACTGTTAAATGAAGCAATTAGGAATGAGGTGGAAATAACACACAAATAAGATGCCCGCGATACTGCCGCTGGGAACATTGGCAAACAATGGGACGGAAAGTGTGGCTTGAATAATGCTTGAACACATTATACATCTGATTCTGGTTGCTCTATCCTACCTTTGAACAGATTTTCTTAAGGGAAATCTGCTATTGATGTCATCCTCTTGACCCTTATTTTCGAAAAATGTCTTCAACTGTCCATCAATCTGGTCTAGGAGGTCTGTTAACGCTCTAGCAGTCACAATTTTCGTTTGATCGTTACCAAACTGAATATTTTAACTTTTTTTCTTTTCAATTTTCGAAAAATTTCTTCAAATGTCCATCGATCCTACCCAGGAGATGACGAAAATGAGGTCCGTTCAAAATTTTTATATATATATATATATATATATATATATATATATATATATATATATATATTTGTGTGTGTGTGTGTGTGTGTGTGTGTGTGTGTGTGTGGTGTAGTTCTTTTCGGAGTTTTGGTCAATGTTGGTGAAATGAATCTTTGTTTATGCCGATATTTCGAGAATCTTTATTTTCTCTTCCTCAGGGCTGTAAAAATTACATGTGCTACATTATAATATTGCACATTGTTGTTATACATTGTTATAAAAGGGTGTTTTTTTTCCTTATTATTACTTACCAAGACTAAATATATCTATAGACTATTATACATTCTTATTGCACTATGACTAGGGTTATAGTAACCTTCCTTGTTTTGTTTACATAGCAGGGTCACAGCCTTTTGTATGTTTTATATATTTATAGTATGGTGTATTTGTTTGTTAAACTATATTATAATTGTTGTACTGTAGTTCTTATATAATTTTACAATGGTTATTGCTATGCTCTATTTCAATTATTGCTATGTTTTGTTAAATCTATGTTATGTGACCCTGCTATGTAAACCAAACAAGGAAGGTTACTATAACCCTAGTCATAGTGCAATAAGAATGTATAATAGTCTATAGATATATTTAGTCTTGGTAAGTAATAATAAGGAAAAAATTCACCATATTTACAACAATGTGCAATATTATAATATAGTACATGTAATTTTTACAGCCCTGAGGAAGAGAAAATAAAGATTCTCGAAATATCGGCATAAACTAAGATTCATTTCACCAACATTGACCAAAACTCCGAAAATAACAACACACCACATATAAATACAACCTGGTCGAAAACATCAGCACAATATATATATATATATATATATATATATATATATATATATATATATATATATATATATATATATTTGTCTGTTATCGCTCTAGCGGTCGCAATTTTCGTTTGATCGTTACGAAACTCGATATTTAACCGTTTTTTTGGAAAAAGAAAGAGCAAGTTCGTTAACGGTCTAAATTAATCCAGTGGGGGGGGGTTAGAGGAGGGAATTTCAAAAATTCAAAATATCTCCGTTATTATAAGTATCGAAAAATTGAATAGAACTTATCTCATTGCAAATCAAAATACCTATAAATTTTGTTATATACACATTATCTCAATCATGAATATTAACCGAGATATTTGAATTTGTTTAGTTTGTAGCCTTGAGAAAACCCCCACTCCAACTCAGGCGACATAAACTATTCTCTGTTGTATTATGCCCCCATTTTTTGAAGTTTAAATGCCAAATATAGTTTTACTAGATAATGTACTTTCAAATTTCTTGTGTTATGACGTCATTTAAGACATTTTAGGTTCTTAAATTGGAAATGCTTCCTTGTTCTATGCCATACTCTTTCATTAGAGTTAATGACTTAAATCGAACTTGGAATTGGGGATGTTTAGAGGGGTAGTGAATTGAAAATACACTCTATCTCCGTTATTCACGTAGAAATAGAGAATATATGGTGAGATGATATGACTAGTGTGTTGTGCCAGCATGTAAGCGTGACGGACGTCTGCGTCGTACTCATGGCGCGATGTTCTTCAAATGTCCATCGATCCCACCTAGGAGATGACGAAAATGAGGTCCGTTCAAAACTATATATATCTTTTAACACTTTAGTGGTTGCAATTTTTGTTTAATCGTCACCAAATTCGGTATTTAATCGTCTTATGAAAAAAGAAAGATCAAGTTCGTTAACTGCTGCAATCGGTCCTATGGGAGTGGGGAATTTCGAAAATCCTAAATATCTCCGTTACTATACGTCGGATCGAAAACTTATTTAGAACCAATCTTATTGCAAATTAAATTTACTATAAATATTGTTATATACATGTATTCTCTATCTTGAATATCAACCGAGATATTCGCATTTTTATTAAGTGTGTGCGGAGATGGGATCGGCTAAGGTCGTCGGTTCTATTCGTTTCCGCCGGAAGCTAGCTCGGCCGTTTCCGTAACTGTTCGGCACTAGTATGGAGATTTCTCTATTGTATAACTTCACTTGGGAAATCTGATTAGTTTACGCAGTCCCCGCGTGACTGACATATTTTTTTTTGGAGTAAGATGGGTTCTCGAGTTGGAAGTCGTGGCTAGCTTTCTATGTAAATTGGTGTTGGACGTTATTGTCATATTTTTACTATTCATTACCGCCCTTCGCTACTATTTTTTTTTTCGTTTTAGCAGATTTCCCTTAAGGGAAATCAGCTATTGAGGTCGTACTCATGACGCGATTTTCGAAAAATTTCTTCAAATGTCCATCGATCCTACCCAGGAGATGACGAAAATGAGGTCCGTTCAAAACTATATATATATATATATATATATATATATATATATATATATATATATATATATATATATTTGTCTGTTAACACTCTATCGGTCGCAATTTTTGTTTAATCGTCACCAATCGGTATTTAATCGTTTTATGTAAAAGGAAAGATCAAGTTCGTTAACGGCTGAAATCGGACCAGTGGGAGGGGGGGTTTAGAGGGGGGGATTATCAAAAATTTGAAATATCTCCGTTATTATGCATCGGATCGAAATATTGTATAGAACCAATCTCATTGCAAATTAAATTTACTATAAATATTGTTATATGCATTTATTCTCTATCTTGAATATTAACCGAGATATTTGCATTTGTAATCTGCGTGTGGTTACCAGTAGGCTATGTTCGGACTTTCCGCCGAGAGCTCTGGTGGCCGTTTCCATAACTATTCGTCCCTCGTGAATAGGTTTAGAGGTTAGGTTAACTGTTTTTTGGGGCTAGAAACTACTGGGTTATTACGCCCTAAATAATGTTTTAGGTTTAGAGGTTTCTTACTACTACAGTTGTTATTAGGTAGATTTCTCTATTGTAAAACTTCACGTGGGAAATCTGCTTAGTTTACGCAGCCCCTGCGTGACGGACTTTTGGTAATTTGATGGTTTCAGAGAGGGGAAATTTTGAATATTCAAGTATCGCCGTTATTTTGAGTTGTATTGTATCAATATGTTATATAACCAATCTTCTTAGGCTATTGACATTCTACAATTGTTATTATATAAATTTCTTTCGTAAATTATGTATTAAGTGAGCTTTTGTTGTCTTTCAGTAACCCCTAACGCTTCCTTGTAACCCACCCCCCTCCCTCCCTCCTGGTACTCATCTTTTTTTTTACGCATAAATAGGAAATACGTGTTGATATGAGATCACAAGTGTTATAGCAGCATTTGGGAAATCTGCTTAGTTTACGCTGTTCCTGCGTGAGGTATTTTTTTTCGTTCGCTGCCAGTAGGAAGGGTGGATATTCATTGAAACCTTTTATTTAAAGGGGAGCGAGTGCCTTTGGTTCTTTTGGCATGTTTGGGTTGGTGCGGGAGCCGTTAAAAGCACTGACAAAAGGCCAGCCAAAGAAATGTTGGTACCTACAGCTAGAGGAAGTTGCTCAACAGTTGACAGCATTAAAACAATGCTCCTTAAATCCACGCCGCTGCTTTTTCTTGTTCTAGGATCTGAGTGGTAGCGCCTCTTGAAATGCTATAGCCTTGCCTTTCTTTATGCCTCCTCCTTCTATTTCCTCCTTCGGGGGTTGATTGCTTTCGCAATATATGCTCCTCCTTCACTCGCGCAGCTTCTCAGATGATAATATTCTGGCTTGGCATCTGCTTGAGTGTCAATCTCCGTCGACAGTCTTCGGATCTGTGCCAAGTGGGTGTTGTTTTCTCTCAGGCTCAATAAACAAATCCACAGTTCCTATTCTTTCCTAAAAAAAAATCGTCCGTCACGCAGGAACGTGAAACAAGAAAGTACGAATATTTCATTTAATTCTTGACTACCGAAAAGAATTGTAGATCACTATTTCAACGAGATTGGTTCTATAACATTTTACGATCCGTCTCATAATAACGAAAATATTTTGAATTTTGGAGTCTCCCTCTCTAATCCCCCATTAATACAGACGTCAGCCAATAAGAAACATGATCTATAGCGTTGACTGAAATGGTTAAATATCAGTTAGGGTATAGATTAAATAAACTTATTCAAGTTAGAACATAAAATCATAATTGATGACGTCATCACACAACGTATTTGCATTGAATCTCGCATAATAAAGGTCTCTTGAGCAGCATTTGGAATTTAAGCTTAGAACAAAAAGAGGTTTATGATATTACACTTATTGTTAATGAGGCATGAGTAGGAATTAGGGTTTACTTAAGGATGAAAACTAAAAAGTCCGTCACGCGGGGGCTGCGTAAACTAAGCAGATTTCCTACGTGAAGTTTTACAATACAGAAATTTCACAAGAGCCGAACATTTAAGGAAACGGCTGACCTAGCTTTTGGCGTGAAACTCACTCTCATCCGTTATCCGCACAGATTTAATAAAAATGCAAATATTTCGGTTAATATTCAAGATAGAGAATGAATGTATACAACAATATTTATAGTAAATTTAATTTTCAATAAGATTGATTCTATACAATTTTTCGATCCGATGTATAGTAACGGAAATATTTCGAATTTTCGAAATTCCTCCCCTCTACCCCCCCTCTCCCAGTGGTCCGATTTCAGCCGTTAACGAACTTGATCTTTCTTTTTACATAAAACGATTAAATATCGAGTTTGGTAACGATCAAACACAAATTGCGACCGCTAGAGCGGTAACAGACAAATATATGTATACAGTTTTGAACGGACCTCATTTTCGTCATCTGCTAGGTAGGATCGATGGACATTTGAACAAAAATTTCGAAAATCGCGTCATGAGTACGACCTCAATAGCTGATTTCCCTTAAGGGAAATCTGCTAAAAATCCAAATATCTATTAATGATAGAAAAGATATGTATATAACAACATTTAAATGCAATTCAGTTCGTAATAAGATTAGTTCTGCACCGTTTTCGATCCAACGTATAATAACCCACATTTTTCGTTTTTTCAATATTCCACCCTTCTAAACCCCCCTCCCCCTAGTCAGATTTCAGCCGTAACGAACTTGATCTTTAGTTTTACATATAACGATTATATGTCGAGTATGATACCGATTAATCAAAAATCGAGTTCGTTAACGGATGAAATCGGGGGGGAAGGGGGGAGGGTTGGAGAGAGGAATTTAGAAAATTCCTAATATCTCCGTTATTATTTGTCGGACCGCAAATTTGTATAGAACCAATCTTATTGCAAATTTAATATTTTATAAATGTTTGTATGTACATTTTTTCATTATCTTAAATATTTAACGAGATATTTACAAAGTTTAGTTTCGGGGATTTGTAAACCCCCACTCCATGTCATGCCATGTCAACAATAAGCTGTTATATTATGAAGCACTTTATTTGAAGTCTAAATACCAAATATTGTTCCCATTGAATGTTAACGTCATGAGATAAATGCAAATAGGTGACGCAAGTGGGAAATCTGCTTAGTTAACGCAGTCAATGCGTGCGGGACTTTTATATTTTCCACAAGTAATATCGGACATCAGGAAATGTAAATATAAAGATGAATTACTTTTAACGGTTTGGAGTATTTTTAACATTTGGTTATATGATGAAGTTTGTAAATCCCTACAAATTGCGTGACACCAAATAAATAAAAATACATTGGTTTTTAATTTTGTATGACCTTCGGAATATTGTCGTTTGTTCATTTTATATTTTGGATTGTCCCAGCCAACATGGGATTCCTTTTACATAGTATTACGTCAGTTTATATTTCTGCCGAGAAGTTGGATGAATAGAAGCATTGTTGATGGGCGACAAAAGAATATCTTAGCGGGGCAGAGTTATTTGAAGGTGGTGCAATTTGTGAATAGATGTGAAGCCGTCTGGGATGAATGTTGCTACGTCACAGCCGAACCATCTGGTCTGGCTCCATTCTATGCCAGTGTCTTTCAAAAATCACTTCTCATCTTTGCTATTCCCAATAGGTTCTTACGTAACTATTCGCAACACTATCAGTTGCCGAAAATGCATTTTCCAAATCCATTTATAGCTTGCAACCTCTCAGACCGTTCCAGGATGTAGAAACTGCTTAGTGTACGCAGCACTTGCGTGCCGATTTTTTTTTTGTTATTTGGATACTTTTTAGGTGATTTACGTTAAGGGTAATCTGCTATTTAGGTCGTACTCATTACGCGATTTTATTATTGCAATGCTCGGAATACAGCTATTATAGAGAGCAATACTTGAAGAAGTTTATAGCCACAAGTGATGACTTAATGTCACTGGAAAATATCCTTCACATTGAGGACATTTATAAATTGAACTTGATTTACTCATTCCTGTCAGCAGTATGCAACTAGGCAACGACATAGTTTATACCACTATCTTGAAAATTAAACCCTATAATTTTGAAATGTCCAACGAAGTCAATTAATGCGTCCTAGTGAACAAATGTTGAATAGTATTAATCAGATTAAATTGTAAAGAATTTCAGAAGTTTATCCATTTTTTGAAGTGCTGGATGGTGAAGGAATTATCTCAGGTAAGAAAAAACGTCTCTTTCCTTCACTGTTCACTCCTAGGAGTCACAGGGAATCCTTGGTTCCTGTCACATCATTGTAAAGAGCAGGGCACTGATGATGGAGGTGTATGCTCTGAAAGCGCTCTGTCACAACGAATAAAGAACAGTGAAGGAGAGAGGCGTTTTTCTTACCTGAGAGTTTAGAAGTTTAAGTACCTGAAAACATTTAATAAAAAAATAAATAAATATGTAAAATGTATTATTTTATTGTAGTAGGTTAATATTATGCCATTAGTTCTTATATATATAAATATATATATATATATATATATATATATATATATATATATATATATATATTTATTCTTTTTGTAAAGTACTTGTAAGATTACTAACACTAAATGGGCCAGACTCAGGCTAAAAAATGTACATATTAGCCAATAAAATCTATCTATTTCATTACGCGATTTTCGAAACATTTCCTCATCTGTCCATCGATCTTTTGTATATTTCGATATATATATTCTGTTTAATCGTTACCAAACTGGGTATATAAACCTTTTATGTAAAACTAAAGATTATATTCGTTAATGGCTGAAATCCGAGCAGCGGGAGGTGGGTTTAGAGGGGGAAATCTGGAAATTCTTAATATCTCCGTTATTGTACGTCGGATCGAAAAATTGTATAGACCCGATATAATTACAAATGTAATGTTCTATAAATGTTGTTATCTACGTTTTTTCAATATCTTGATTATTAAACAAGATATTTTCATTTTTTAGTTTTTGGTCCTCAGTAAACCCCCATTAACCCCCCATTCCTAGTCATGTCATATTATCAATAAGCTGTTACATTATGAAGCACTTTATATGAAGCCTAAATACGAAATATTGTTCTCATTGAACCTGTTTCGTTCTGAGATAAATGAAAATATGAGCGAAGTTTTAGTTATCACAGCTTCTGTGTGACGGACTTTTGTTGGCTACTGACTTGTAAAGTTCTATGCTATGGGCATTCACAAACAGTTTTAACATACCTCCATCATGGAAATTCGCCCTTCTTGTCTCCCAGAGTTATAGTTTTTTACAGTAATTTTTTTTTAGTAAATCAAATTTTCATTTCTTAATCTAAATGGCTAATGGGATTCTGTTGTTGGGAGTGACGGGGTATAAACTAAAATAAAATACAGTTAGGCTAATCGGGAAGCCCTTGTGGGAATTGAACCCCCTACTCGGAGCGTTCAGATAAAATAAATACCAAATATATCTTGCTTATGCAATGTATATATTATCCTTTATTCTTCTTAGTTAGCCTTCATGATTCATAGAACCATCATCTCATATTCTGAGCATGTAGTGTAGCCTCTGACGCAGCTTACTTTCTCTTGTTTGCTTCAAGTCTGTAAATAGCCTTTGCGTTAATATCTAATTATATATATATATATATATATATATGTCTGTCATCTGTTAAACTCATTTAATTCCTTTTGTGTAAAAAGAAAGATGATGTTCGTTAAACATACGGCCGGAGTAGGGAGGGAGAGGTTTACACTTGGTAATTTTCGAAAATATGAAATATCTCCTTTACTATTAGTCGGATCGAATTGTATATAACCAATATATTGCAAATTAAGTTAACTGGTAATATTGTTGTATCCGTTCTTTCTCTATCTCAAATATTAACCAAGATATTTGCATTTTTTAATTTCCAGCCTTCAATAAGCTCTGCTTCTTTGTCATCGCACGCTATGAATAAGTAAATATATCATGAACCGCCTTATTAGAAGCTGAAATACCAAATAATGTGTTCAGCAAACCGCTTCTATACATGCACATACGTTCGGAGGGGCTCAGGTTACCCATGTAAGTTAAAGCGTTGACCTTTATCACACATGATAAACCTAGAGTGGCGAGTTCGATTCTCGCCGGGCAATATGAATTTATTTAGTGACGAATTCATTAAATAACATCCTAAAGTCACACCCTGGCTAGAAAAGGGTGGTAACCTGTAGATAACTCGTCCTAATTAGCCTTAGTTGCAAAAAGTGAACGTTAATAAATAATAATAATAAATACGTTCTGATGATCCATCCCCCCTCCCTCCACCCTGTCTTTTGTGCTTGGATTACTAAAATTAGAGTGATTGAGATACAAATGATTCTGGTTAATTTTAAATTGCAGCACTAAATATACTAAATAGTTTTCACTAAGATTAATATGTTACATTCAGATGTATTTTTGCAATTGTTATTCTTTCCGGTCAAGAATATTTCTAACTTTGAGCTCTGAGAATTAGGATAAACTGTTTGATTACAAATCAGACGCTTTTTGTTGAAGTTTATATTTGTTAACTATATATTCACGGCGGTGTTATTTGTAATAGTATGTAGATTTATTTCAGTATGTAAATCTTACCAGGGAAATCTGCTTAGTTTACTCAGCCCCTGCATGACGGACTTTTCATATTACTATACCAGCCAAAATCCATTTGATTTTATGTTTTTTCTGTCCCATCAACGATTTTTTAATTCTCTTTTCGTTTGACTAATAATCTTGCCTTCAACAACATTTGTGGTGTCCATTCAATTACTTCTGTGAAGTTGTGACTCACGATGTACTCCAGAAGCTACAGCTTCCATTTCTCCGTGCTATTAATAAGACTTTTACTTTAATTTACCTCATTTTCGACGTTAGATTTGATATCCAAACTAACACCCGCTGTGTGTGTTTAAGTGCATCTATTTTTTTATTCTTGCAATTATAGCATTTGGCGACTGGGGCAATTTAGCGACGTATCAGTTAAATTCCTATAATCACTTTATTATATTTACGTAAGTATGCTCATTTCTGCAAATATTTCCAGTATTGTCCTACATTATAATTTTTTTTGAAAATGTTATGTTTCAAGTAGTGTAATAGGCTGTCTATATACTGGCTACGGTCTTGTAGTAATTCAGTCCAAGTGTATGGTAGGTCTATGTGAGTCCTTAGATAGCAGTCAGTTAGTATATGTTTATAGTAAGTCTACAGTTACAGTGTTGGCAGTAGGGTTCGTCTTCTCCAGTAAGTAAGTATGAGTGAGTCAGTCGTGAATGGCCAATTCTTAACCTAGTTAAAACTACTTCTTCTCTTCTAATTAGCCTTTTTGAGGAAGGTCATTCACCAAGTGTATGTTTCAGTTCTCGAAGTTAGTTATCAGTTGTGGCAAACCAAGTTTTCTGCCATGAATTGAGTATCATATGTTTTGCCTGGGCTTGAATATCTCGGTGTGTGCAATATGTGGTGTCGTGAGTTCTTTTTTGTGTAGCTGATTTGGCGAGTTCGTCTACAATATGTGCAACACGTTTTATGGGATTTATATACTTAAAATGTACAATATCTGATCTGTTGTGCTCTAATAAATAGTAAATGTAAATCAGCATGCATATACATGTAATTCAATGTTAATATGCTTGGTATATTAACACGCTAGCGAATATTGCAGATTTAGTATTGAGATATAAGTAAACTAGGATGGGTAAGAAAGAAAGTCGTTGATGTATACTATCATCACTTGTTGTATAAAGTCATAATTTTATACTATTTATCATGGAAAACATATTATGAATTGAGGATATAAATGTTAATTGGGTTGTGACAAGCAACTTGTCGGGAGAGAAATAAGCCAAGCATTGCTTGTCTAACTGTTTTTTAGATGGGGCGTGGGCTAATTTCCACTGTATCAGCTACTCCACATCGCTCTTAATTCGAACAACTTTCTTGCTGTCCTCTATCATGTCTGACTAATGCCTGCCAATAAATTTGTTTCTCTTTTTTTCTTTCGAACGTATCCTTTTTCCTCAATAGGCATTTGTTGTTCCAGGAATGATAATTTCTCAAATAAGGACCAAACTGTGTTCTGAATAAGTTAGCATTGGAAACTGTTTCCTTGTAGGTTGATGGGGACTAGGTCGAGAGGATAGGATGACTGTTAGTTGAGAGGTAGGGCACCTAGGTGGGGTACTAACCTTGAACCTAGCTACCTTCTTACAGGTGTTCTCTCACTCATATTCAACTGTATCTTCAGTCATCAAGATATCTCTCCCAGTTACAACCATTCAGTTGTGCTCTATGACATTTTTTCTATTGCTTTACCACGAGGCGTTCTCCTATTCCACAATTGACTTTCTGGGCCCCTTCCTCACCTTAGCCTTATAAACTTCACTTCAAATATTTTTACAGCTAGCTGACATGCCCGGCGGTGCCTGGGGAATCATTGTTGACTGAATAATGGTGGTATTTTTATAGCAAGGCTCCCAGAATAACACTTTAACCCATTCAGGTTGAGTTTAAATGCATTTTATGTTTTGTCACAATGACATTTCCAAATGACGTTTGGATAGATAGTAGATAGTTATTTCAATAGCCTCAACATTTCGGAGGGTATAAGATAATATATACCTAAATTAAAGGGTATGAGTCCCCACCTCTTCCGCTGCCACGCGAATTACAGGAGTAAGACACTGCACTGATCTTCACAGAAACACTGCACTGCACTGATATTGAAAAGCACTGTTATTCACTGCTAAGAGAACTGAGAACTAACTGTCTCACAGCCGGCTGAGCGGGTGGACTTCAGGGCGTTGTCTAGAACATCCTGGCGCCACCGCTCCTCTTAACTTGGTGTAATCTTTTAAGTACACAGCTTTTACAACAATTATAAAAATTAGATAATCAAAATGCCTTTATAGATAACATTTCTATTTGCAAATGATTAACAAATTGTGGTGGGAGTGGACAGAGATTTAACTTCCCTAATCCGTATTATACTTATAACTATAACTTTCATATAAGTCTAAAAACATAGCATCATTTGTATAATATGCCTATATATATATATATATATATATATATATATATATATATATATATATATATTTCTTGGATAGTTTAACTTACGTATGCTGTTCTTGTAGGTCAGCGAGAGCTATATTGATGAATGTTATATAAACATTTTCATATGTTCCACTTTATAGTATTTTCACCTCATTAAGTTATCTGTTAATTTATTTCAATTCTTGTTAACAATAAAAAAGTCCGTCACGCAGGGGCTGCGTAAACTAAGCAGATTTCCCACGTGAAGTTTTACAATAGAGAAATCTGCCTAGTAATAACCTATTCTCACGAGGAAGAATAGTTAGTGTAACGGCCAGACTAGCGCTAGTGCGCTCGGCGGAAACTCTCCACACTCACAATACAAATCCAAATATCTCGGTTAATGTTAAAGATACAGAATAAATGTATGGAACAATATTTATAGTAAATTTAATTTGCAATAAGATTGGTTTTATACAATTTTTTGATCCGACGTATGGTAACGGAGATATTTTGAATTTTCGAAAAACCTCCCCTCTAAACCCCCCCTCCCACTGGTCCGATTTTAGCCATTAACGAACTTGATCTTTCTTTTTACATAAAACGATTAAATTCCGAGTTTGGTGACGATCAAACAAAAATTGCGACCGCTAGAGCGTTAACAGACAAATATATATATAATATATAATATATATATATATATATATATATATATATATATATATATATAGATATATATATAATTTTGAACGGAACCTCATTTTCGTCATCTCCTGGGTAGGATCGATGGGACATTTGAAGAAATTTTTCGAAACTCGCGTCATGGGTACGACCTCAATAGCTGATTTCCCTTAAGGAAAATCTGCTAAAACGACGACCTCGGCCTATTAAGTACTTTTTTGTGTTATTATTTTTTATTAACGTTCACTTTTTGCTACTATGGCTAATTGGGACGGGCTCCTACGGGGAAACACCCTTTTTAAAACCAATTTTTTTTTTTAAAGAGGGCCGTCCTAAAAAAAAATTCCTTTTCCCCAGGGGGGAATGAAACCCCCCACTTATTTTTTTCCCCGTCGGATTAAGGCCAAAGCTTTAACTCACATGGCATACCTGAAACCTTTTATTACTATTTTATTGCTTAATAAAGAAAATGGGAATCGTATTTAAAAAGTAAGCCAAGCCGACTTTCACTTACTTTCTGATGAAGCAGCAATTGAAACTGCACCTTTCTGCTGGTAAAAGGAACTTTCGAATTGACTGCACCAGTCATCCAACATTAAACTCACTGACATTTTTATCTTTTCCTAATCGGCTTCTGTCGTCCTGATTGATGGACCTGAATGATTTGGATTCTGGATTAAAATAGAGTTCATATCCACCGCGTTCACCAAATTTATATGAGAAGGTTCCGAAATGTTGATATGTAAATATTATTTCCTTTTGTTCCCTAAATAGATTTAATGTTTCGCCGGGGATCTCCCTAAGGGGAAATCACATTGGGGAGTTTTTTTAAATTTTTGTATGTAAAAATAAAGATCAATTTTTTTTAATGGGGGGGGAAATTTGGGACTAGTGGGGGGTGGGGGGGGGGGGGCCCCAGGGGGTTGCCCAACAAGAGAGCTGAAACATAAAAGTCCGCAGCAGGGCTGCTTTAACTAAGCAAAATTTTAAAACGAAGTTTAAAATAAAAAACGAACTAGTTTTTTGGGAAACTCACACAAACGAAAGTTACCGATCTAATAAAATCAAATATCTCGTTAATATTCAAGATAAAAAATAAAGTATACAACGTTTTTATTTAAGAAAATTTTTAATTTTGTAAAAAGTTGATTCTAAAAAAAAAATTTTTTGATCTGCATAGTAAAGGAGATATTTTTGAAAACCTCCCCCCAACCCCCCCCCTTCCTATGGTCCGATTTCACATTAAGAAAAATTATTTTTATTTTTAAACAAAACAAACCCCATGGCCCCCAAAAAAACTTTAAAATTTTTTTGGGGTCTTTAAAGGATTGGGGTTTTTTGGGGGGTTTTTTAAAAATGAAATTTCAAATTTATCAAACTTTAAAATTAAGGACAAAAACCAAAATTTTTTTTAAAACCCCCCCCAAAGCCTATTAAATTTTTTAAAACCCTTTTTTAATATTTTTTATAAAAATTTTTTTAACATTTAAATTTCGTCTTTGGAAAATTGTTTTCCCCCTTTTTGTTGGAGTGTGGTAAATTAAATTTTTTCCCCAAAAAAAAAAGGGGGGAAATACAGTGGTTTTTTGGGGTTTTTAATTTTTTTTAAATTTTGGGGGTGAAAAAGGGGTTTAAAAAACCCTTTTTGATTTGGGAAAAAGAAAAACGTTTTTGACCCATTCAAGGGGCTTTTTTTTTTTTTTTTGAAAAATCTTTTTTTTTAAACTTTTTTTTTCTTTTTTTTTAATTTTTTTTTTCTTTTTTTTTTTTTTTTTTTTTTTTTGTTGTTGTTTTTTTTTTTGTTTTTTTTTTTTTTGTTTTTTTATATTTTTCTTTTTTTTTTTTTTTTTTTTTTTTTTTTTTTTTTTTTTTTTTTTTTTTTTTTTTTTTTTTTTTTTTTTTTTTTTTTTTTTTTTTTTTTTTTTTTTTTTTTTTTTTTTTTTTTTTTTTTTTTCTTTTTTTTTTTTTTTTTTTTTTTTTTTTTTTTTTTTTTTTTTTTTTTTTTTTTTTTTTTTTTTTTTTTTTTTTTTTTGTTTTTTTTTTTTTTTTTTTTTTTTTTTTTTTTTTTTTTTTTTTTTTTTTTTTTTTTTTTTTTTTTTCTTTTTTTTTTTTTTTTTTTTTTTTTTTTTTTTTTTTTTTTTTTTTTTTTTTTTTTTTTTTTTTTTTTTTTTTTTTTTTTTTTTTTTTTTCCCCCCCCCCTTTTTTTTTTTTTTTTTTTTTTCCCCCCCTTTTTTTTTTTTTTCCCCCCCCTTTTCCCCCCCCCTTCCCCCCCCCCTTTTCCCCCCCCCTCCCTTTCCCCCCCCCCCTCTTCTTTTCTTTCCCCTTTCCCCATCCTTTCCCCCTTTTTTTTTCCCCCCCTTTTTTTTTTTTCCCCCCCCCTTTTTCCCCCCCCCTTTTCCTCTCCTCCCCCCCCCCCTTTTTTTCCCCCCCCCCCCCCCCCTTTTTTTTTTTTTTTTTTTTTTTTTTTTTTTTTCCCCTTTTTTTTTTTTTTTTTTCCCCTTTTTTTTTTCCCCTTTTTTCCGTTTTTAAAAAAAAACCCCCCCCCTTTTTTCCCCCACCCCCCCCCCCCCCCCCCCCCACCCCCCCCCCCCCCCCCCGGGGGGCCCCCCACAAAAAACCCCCCCCCCCCCCCGGGGTTTTTTCCCCCCCCCCTTTTTTTTCCCCCCCCCCTTTTTTTTACCCAAAAAAAAACCCCCCCCCCCCCCCCCTTTTTTCCCCCCCCTTTTTTTTCCCCCCCCTTTTTTTTCCCGCTCCCCGCCGCCCCGCCCCCCCCCCCCCCCCCCCCCCTTCCCCCCCCCCCCCACCGCCGTACCTTTTTCCCCCCCCCCCCCCCCCCCCCCCCCCTCCCCCCCCCTTTTTCCCCCCAAAAAAAATTTTTTTTTTTAAAAAAAAAAAAACCCCATTTTTTTTTTTTCCCCCCCCCCCCCCCCCCCCCCCCCCTTTTTTTTTTTCCCCCCCCCCCCCGCCCCTTTTCCCCCCTTTCCCCCCCCTTTTTTTTTTTCCCCCCCCCCCATCCCCCCCCCCCCCCCCGCCCCCCCCCCCCCCCCCTTTTTTTTTCCCCCCCCCCCCCCCCCCCCCCCTTTTAAAATCCGCCCCCCCCCCCCTTTTTTTTTTTTTTTTCCCCCCCCCCCCCACGCCCCTTCCCCCCCCCCCGCCCCCCCCCCTTTTTTTTTTTTTTTTCCCCCCCCCCCCCCCCCCCCCCCCCCCCTTTTTTTTTCCCCCCCCCGCCCCCCGTTACCCCCCCCCCCTTTTTTTTTTTTTTTTTTTTTTTTTTTTTTTGCCCCCGAAAATTTTTTGGCTTTCGAACATGCATTAATCAACTTGCTTAAATATTTCTGTGTAAAAGAAATGAAAAGACGTTTTTGCTTATATTAACAATGTTCTTTAAATAATGGTTTATAAATAAATAATTCCAAGTACTTTCCAGAATAACCGCAGTGAGATTATAAGAAAGAACCCACATTAAGGAAGGTCTTTCACGCAGGGGCTGCGTAAACTGAGCAGATTTTCCACGTTGAAACACTGGTTGTTTCATCTCAGCATCTATTAACTATTTCTAGGCTGAAAACAAGAAAATACGAATAACTTTCTTAATTTTTGAGTTACGAAAAAATGCATAGAGCAACAATTGTTGAAAATAGTTTAACAAGATTTGTATTATGACATTTTACAATCTGACTCATAAGGACGGTAATATATTGCATTTTTGAATCTCCTCCCACCTGTACACCCACTGTTCCAACTCCGATGTTAGCCAATAACAAATGTGATGTTTAGTGTCGACTGAAACGGTTAAATATCGAATAGTGTATAGGCTAAAAAGAACTTTTTGAAGACCAGAACGTAGAATCTTAATTGGTAACATCACTCAACTCGTTTGTATGTATCTCACAAAGTAAAAGTTCAATAAAAACCATATATGGTATGGGATGTCGAAAATGAGGTCCGTTCAAAACTGTGTAAAAAAAAAAGTCCGTCACCGGGGGCTGCGTAAGCTAAGAAAGTTTTTCCCCCCCGTAAAGTTAACAATAGAGAAATCCCCATGGGAGAGCCGAAGGGGTTAGGGAAAAGGGGCCGGGAACTAGCTTTTCGCGGGAAATTAAAAAATCCGTTATCGGCCCAAATTTCATAAAAATGCAAATATCTAGATAATATTCAAGATAGGGAATAAAAGTATATAACAATGTTTAGAGTTCATTTCATTTGCTATAAGATTGATTCTTACATTTTTGCGATCCGACGTATAGTAACGGAGATATTTCGAATTTTCTGAATTCCTTCCCTCTAAACCCTTCCATCTCACTGGTCCATTTTAGCCGTTAACGAACTTGACCTTTCTTTTTACATAAAACGACTAAATATCGAGTTTGGTAACGATCAAACAAAAATTGCGACCGCTAGAGCGGTAACAGACAAATATATGGATAGATAGATCTATATATATATATATATATATATATATATATATATATATATATATATAGATATATATAACAGTTTTGAACGGACCTCATTTTCGTCATCTCCGGGGTAGGATCGAGAGACATTTGAAGAAAAATTTCGAAAATCGCATCATGAGTACAACCTCAATAGCTGATTTCCCTCAAGGGAAATCTGCTAAAATATATACACACAGATACATATGTTATATAGATATACCTATATATATATATATATATATATATATATATATATATATATATATATATGTATATTTATATATTTGTCTGTTACCGCTCTACAAGTCGCAATCATTGTTTAATCGTTACCAAACTCAATATTTAGTCGTTTTATGTAAAAAGAAAATCGAGTTCATTAATAGCTGAAATCGGACCAATGGGAGGGGGAGAATTTCGAAATTCGAAATATCTCGTTTACTATACGTCGGATCGAAAAATTGTTTAGAAACAATCTTATTGCAAATTAAATTTGCTATACATATTGTTATATACAATTTTCTCTATCTTGAATATTAACCGAGATATTTGCATTTTTCAGTTTTAAGCCTTCTATTCATGTCATATTAATAATAAGCTGTTATTTCATGTACCACTTCATTACAAGTTTAAATACCAAATATTTTTTCATTGGACTTTTCCTTTGTGAGATTTATGCGAATGCGTTCCGTTGAAGTCCGTGTTTGAGATAAAACTGATTCTGATTCATTACAAATTTTAGCACTAGCTTTAGTAGATTGTTTTCTATAAAATTAATATGTTATATTCAGTTATATTTCATTAATTGTTTGTCTTTCCGGTCTATCTATCTATTCAACGCTACGAGCTTGGCTGGCCTGTTTGTTTTCAATTTAGCCGCTTTCCGTTGTAGAGATTATCAACTTGTATATAGACTTAAATATCTCATTACCGTTTGTATTTATTCACTTAACATTCGCGGTAGTGTTACTTCTATATATATTTATCCATTTTAAACCTTCGTGTGGGAAAACTGTTTAGTTTACGCAGCCCTTGCGTGACGGACTTTTATAGAATAATGTTGACGATGCTGGTTTCTGCGTGTATGGCCAGAAACTAGCTTGGTAGAAACTATCCCAGATTGTAACTGGGAGTGGGCGGCTAGATAAAAGGAACAAACCCTCGCCTAACAATGCTGATAGCAGTGGATCGGAAAGGAAATGTATCAAGGATGCACGCTGTCTCCTGATACTATTCACAAACACAGTGCAACAAGCAATGCTCGCCTAACGCATGTATGTATCCCTCAAGGGAAATCAGCTATTGAGGTCGTACTCATTAATTCTGTCACAATCTATTTATAATTAATTTCATGACAGGAATTGACATTTATTTATACTAACATTCCAATTATGGAATAACATGAATCATAATATTGTATTAGCTTAATTGGCAATAATTGATCGAATAGATTGCAATTTAAATTGAGGCTAAAATAATAGTATCTAATTATAATATGGAAGCATTGGCACCATGTATAAGCTCAAATGTAACACAGAACAACACGACTTCTCAAATGGGCTTAGAAGGAAAATGTTACAGAATTCTTGTTCATTTTTCCTACTATATCCTGAATGTTCAATATTTAGCAGATCAGTTATGGAGGTCCTTCTCATGACGCGATTTCGAAACATTTCTTCAAATGTCCATCGATCCTATATTTTATTTGCGATAATTTATTACAATTCATCAAATACTCCATTAACAAATACATTACAACCATAAACAAAATAATACATATAAACAGCGTCTATACATTTGGGCTTGCTACACCCTTAACATTGACCACATGGCTAGTAGATGACAAAAATTAGGTCCCTTCAAAATTATATGTATATACATTTGCTTCTTGTACATATTTGATCGTTAGCATACTCTATATTTAATCGTTTTATATAAAAAGAAAGATCAAGTTCGTTAACGGCTGAAATAAGACCGAGGGATGAGAGAATTTTGAATATTTGAAATATCTCCGTTACTGTAAGTCGTAGCTAAAAATTATACATAACCAGTCTTATTGCAAATTCAATTATTAATAGATGTTTTTATATACATTCTTTCTCTATTTCAAATTTTTATGTGATATTTGCATTTTGTAATTTCAGCCTTCAATTCTTTCCTTCTTTGTCATCACACTATATAAATAAACCAACATATCATGAGCCGTCTTATTTCAAGTTAAAAAAGTCTGTCACGCAGAGGCTGCGTAAACTAAGCAGATTTCCCACGAGTAGTTTTACAATACAGAAATTTCACAAGAGCCGAACAGTTAAGGAAACGGCTGACCTAGCTTTTGGCAAAAAACTCACTCTCATCCGTTATCCGCACAGATTTAATAAAAATGGAAATATCTCGGTTAATATTCAAGATAGAGAATGAATATATAGAATAATATTTATAGTAAATTTAATTTGCAATAAGATTGATTCTATACAATCTTTCGATCCGACGTATAGTAACGGAAATATTTCAAATATTAGAAAATCCGCCCCTCTAAACCCCCCTCCCCTCCCACTGGTCCGATTTCAGCCATTAACGAACTTGATCTTTCTTTTTACATAAAACGACTAAATATCGAGTTTGGTAACGATCAAACAAACATTGCGACCGCTAGAGCGGTAACAGACAAATATATATATATATATATATATATATATATATATATATATACACACACACACAGTTTTGAACGGACCTCATTTTCGTCTTCTACTAGGTAGGATCGATGGACATTTGAAGAAAAATGTCGAAAATTCCGTCATGAGTACGACCTCAATAGCTGATTTCCCCTAAGGGAAATCTGCTAATACCAAATATTGTGTTCAACAAATCGTTTCTAGATAAGATGCATGCAAATACGTTCTAATGACCCTCCCCCTCCCTGTCTTTTGTTCTTGGATTACTAAAGTGAGAATGATTGAGATAACAATTATTCTGGTTCCTTATTAATTACAGGACTAGACAAAGTGAATTGTTTTCAATAAACTTAATATATTATATTCAGATAAATTTCAGTAGTTGTTTTTCTTTCCTGTCATAAATTTTTCCGTCTGTCTATTGAGCTCTGTGGTTGGCTGACCTGTTCTTTTACATTTAAGATACTTTCCATTGTGGAGGTTATTAAAATGTAAATTGGTGGTTTTTTATTTTTTAAGTGCCCACAATTTTTTGGCTCTCCTTTAGGCCGGTAATATTGCCCGCCAACGAAAGTTGATATGTGGATCAGGGTTGGTCTATGGCGTCCTTCTCTGCTTGAAATATCACACCGTTTTTTAAATGTTGACAATCGTCTATGATGAAATGCTCAAATATTCAATAATAATCATTGAATAATGAGATATGAGAGTTAGTTTGTGACGCCACATAGACTGGGAGCTAGAGAAGAAATTCCCGGTCCTGCTTGCCAAGAGAAACAGAGATAGTTAACCTGCTCTGACTACATAAATCACTAACTTGGATGCATTAGTGGACACTTCTTGCCATTATCTGGCCAACTGCTTTCTATGCAATGGCTAGGTATGTCGGTATGTACGTCAATACGGGAATTAATTCATTATAGATATATATTCTTATGAACGGGCATGAAAGAGGAATTATAAAAAGGCTCTGTCACACAGGTGGTTCGTTGACGAAGCAGATTTTTCACTTGCATCACGCATTTGCATTTATCTCATGACGTAAAAGTTCAATGAGAACAACATTTAGTTTTCAAATAATGTGCTTCGTAATATAACTGCTTATTGCTGTTAGTGGGGGTTCACTCAAGGCCGAAAACTTAAAACCCAAATATCTCTGTTAATATTAATGATAATGAAAAAATGTACTTAAAATTATTTTTTTTTTTTTATATGGAGCTTCGAAGCTTTGGGGTTGTTGCTCGGGAAAAAAAACCTATATAAAAAAAAAAAAAAAAACGAAACACAACAAAATTAATTTAAACGAACATAAAATAACATAACAGAAATATAACATGAAAAATAGAAAAATAACACGAAACAGAAATGGAACACAAAAACAGGAATGGAACAAAGAACAGAAACAGACAAACAGAACTGATACGAAAAACAGAGCTGGAATGGATCACAGTACCAAATGGAAAAAACAAAACACAAATGTGGAAATCAAAAACAGAATGGAAAACAAAAACCAGAAATGGAACACAAAAACAAAATGGAAAAACAAAAACAGAAATGGAACGCAAAACAGAAATAGAAAACAAAAATGGAACTCAAATAATAGAAATTGAACAATAAGTAGAAATCAACCAATAAATGGAAATCCAACACAACAACTTGACAAACATAATAAAGAATCCAAAACAAAAAATATTAAACAAGATATAATAAAATATATAAATTGCTGAATAAAATGGAATATGTGTCTAAAATGAATTTAAAATAATTGAGATTTAGATCAGATATAAAGCTCGTATCAGCGGAGTTGCATACTCAATATGAGTTACTGAACAACGTAAGTCATGAATTGCATTATGGCGGGAAGGGGGAAAAACCTTCATTTTTGCTAGACAAAAAGAAACGGTGAAATATTTACTTTACATATATTCAAAGAGTTTATAAAGGGCTCAGCAAACACACACACACACACACACACACACACACACACACACACACACACACACACACACACACACACACACACACACACACACACATATAGAACATTACATATCCAATGAGACTGGTTCTATACAATTTTTCGATGCTGATGTTGTTGTTGTATAGGGTTTAAGGGGGAAAACTACCAGGTTATCATCGCCCTGTAATATTTATAATTCACATTTTGGCATCCTCATCCATATCGCCATTTTAACAATATAAACGAGGATACAAACAATTGCATTTTAAATTTCTTTGTATAAACTCGTGTTTTTAACAACATTAAACAATTTATCGAGTTCTTTCGGGCCATCTCCAAGGGCCACTTCTATACTATTGGAAATATTGTATTTGTTTCTAATATCTGTATACTTATGGCATTCCATTAATATGTGATATATAGTCAGTTCTGTGTTACATTTCTCACAAATCGGGGGTTGATCTTTTGTCATAAGATAGCCATGCGTAAGTCGTGTGTGCCCAATTCGGAGTCTTCCTAATACAACTTCATCTCTTCTGTTGTCTCTTGTCGAATATTTCCATGGACGGATGGTGGTTTTAATAGTTTTTAATTTATTGTTCTGGGTTTCATTCCACATGTGTTGCCAGTTTTTATTAATTTCTTCTTTGAGTGGTTGGTAGAGTTCTGCAGATGTAATTGTTGTTGGGGTGATGGAGTCGAGTTGATGGGCTTCTCTGGCTGCTAAATCTGCTTTTTCGTTTCCATCTATCCCCACGTGGCTTGGAATCCACATCAAGTAGACGACCCTTTTTAGCTCTCGGAGCATTTGTATTTGATTTATTTTTCGATGCGACGCATAATAACTGAGATTAGTAATTTTCGTAATTCCTCCCCTATAACCCCCCCCCCGGTCCAATCTCAACCGTCAACGAACTTGATCTTTCTTTTTACCTAAAAATCTTAGGTATATATCGAGTTTCGTAGTGATTAAACAAAAATTGCGGTAAGAGACATATATATTTATACACAATTTTAAACGGACCTCATTTTCGTTTCTACTAGGTACGATCGATGGACATTTGAAGAAAATTTTAGATAATCTCGACACCAATACAACCTCAATAGCTGATTTCCCTCGAGGGAAATCTGCTAAAAGGACTTTGACATTATTTGTTTATTATATTCATTGAAGAGGCATAAGTCAGTCACGCAGGGGCAGCGTAAACTAAGCAGATTTCCCACGTTCTGCTATAATACACTTGTGATGTCATCTCACCATACTCTCTATTTCTATGTGAAACCACTTGACGGATGGAGGAGGGGGTACTAAAGGGTGGAAACATAAATTTCGTATAACTCGCTAAATACTTGAGCTATAAAAACAAAGTCCGTCACGCAGGGGCTGCGTAAACTAAGCAAATTTCCAACGTGAAGTTTTACAGTGGAGAAATCTGCCCAATAACAACTGTCGTAGAAAAGGATCTCGTAACCTATTCACGAGGGACGAATAGTTACGGAAACGGCCGCCAGAGCTCTCGGCGGAATGTCCCGAACATAGCCTACTCCTGCCGACCACACACAGAATACAAATGCAAATATCTCGGTTAATATTCAAGATACAGAATAAATGTATAGTACAATATTTATAGTAAATTTAATTTGCAATAAGATTGATTCTATATAATTTTTGGATCCGCCGCATATTAACGGAGATATTTCGAATTTTTTAAAATCCCCCCTCTAAACCCCCCCCTCCCACTGGTCCGATTTCAGCCGTTAACGAACTTGATCTTCCTTTTTACATAAAACGATTAAATACCGAGTTTGGTGACGATTAAACAAAAATTGCGACCGCTAGAGTGTTAACAGACAAATATATATATATATATATATATATATATATATATATATATATATATATATATATATATATATATATACAGTTTTGAACGGACCTCATTTTCGTCATCTCCTAGGTAGGATCGATGGACATTTGAAGAAAAAATTCGAAAATTCCGTCATGAGTACAACCTCAATAGCTGATTTCCCTCAAGGGAAATCTGGTAAAATGAACAACAATTTTAGATCATCGATAGTTTAACGATATTAGTTCTGTAACATTTTACTATCTGCCTCATTATAACTGAACATCCTTAGTTCCACCCTGGCTAGAAAAGGGTGGTAACCTGTAGATACCCCCTCCCAGTTAGCTTTAGTTGCACAAAGTGGACGTTAATAAATAATAATAATAATAATCATTATAACTGAGATTTTTAATTTTCGAATTCCACCTCTCTAAACCCCCTCCCTCTTATTCCTGGTCCGATTTAGGCCAATAAAAAATGTAGTCTTTAATACTGAAACGGTACATCAAATTAACATTATCGAAACACGAACGTACCTGTCCATACCCAATAGTAACAAATAGTTGAACGGTAAGTTAAAAAGATGAGTTAAATTTTAAAAATATGATTGATCACGTTACAGAAGTGTTAAAACAACACGCGAGAACAGGATGGAATAGTATATTTCGTAGCAAGGGCCGAAAGTGGGGGTTTTCCGGACCGAGATATTTTTGACCGAAACGTAGTCGAGGCCATGAAAACTTCGAGGGCTGGCAAAAGCACTTTGGCCCGAGGCACGAACGCTATTTTTTACCATACTACAATAAATATTAATACGATATAACATTAATCAAAAACAAGATTTTCTTTTGGTTAAGTGTAACTCTTTGTTAGAAGGTTATCTTGTGGTTATGGGGACATGATGAATGTTTAATGTATGGATTGTATATAATGAAATGAATGAATTAAAATAATAAACAGCTGATTTTGCGGCCCTAGGGCCAAAAATGAATATTTCGGCCAAGTGTAGCTTTCGGACCGCAAATTAGGTGTGTAAAACAGGTGATTACATCGTAGTATGGTGAAAATGTAATATTGTCATTTCATCATCAGCATAATGAAGTTTCCATTATGAAGACAATATATCTTCAGATTGATAAGATAACAGAGAGAAATTATAAGAGGTGGGTAACTTTACTTTTGTCTACTTAGGCAACCTAGTGTCTGTCATATTTTTACACATTCACAATGACTTAATAATAACTGGCCAGCAACTTGTTGGAATTTCCTTCTGATTATTAAACAAATCAATAAATGTGAAATACACCTTATTTGATTATTGATAACGAGCATTACTAAACGATCCAGCTGAAACTCATCAGCAGTGTTCAAGTGTTGCTAATACTATCTGTAATCTTTATGAATAAATACTATCTGGCAATGGGGATGCTACAAGGTGACTCCTTAATTACAGGAATGACGAAACACTAAATTAAAAACTTGAAAAAAAGAGTTAGAAAGTTGACAAATTTCTCTACGCTGCAATATAAATAATTTTCGACATCTAACTTATTTGCAGTGGAAATATTCTAATAGTCAGTCACGCAGGGGCATCGCGAACGAAGCAGATTTCCCACGAGATGTTTAACAATAGATAAATCTACAAAACTTAAATACCACCGTGAATATTAAGTACAACGACAAACGATAACCATAAATATTTCAGTCAATTTTAATAACCCCCACAACAGAATGGATCTGAATTATAAACTAACAAGTCAGCCAACCTCTCAGAGCTGGGTAAATATACAGAAATATTCTTGAACGGAAAGAAAAACAATTACTGAAATATATCTGAATATAATATATTAATTTTATTGAAAACTATTTAGTAATGTAATTAATAATGAATTAGAATATTTTGTATCTCAATCACTCTAATTTTAGTAATTCAAAAAAAAAAAAAAAGACGGGAGGGGGGATTAACAGAAAGTATTTGCATGTATCTCACGTAATAAAGGTTTCTTGAATGCAATGTTGGGTTTTTAAGCTTATATATATATATATATATATATATATATATATATATATATTTGTTGTTATATAATACAGTATTGTTTATGTAGCATTAATACTCAAGATAGAGAATAAATGCATATGTCAATATTTATAGTACATTCAATTTGCAATAAAATTGGTTTATATTTTTATTATTTTAAACCATTTCAGTCATGACTAAAAATTGTATTTGTTATTGGCTGAAGTCGGAATTGGGATGAATGGAGTCTGATGAAATTTCACAATATTTCCCTGATTATAAGTCATATCATAAAATGCTATAGAACCAATCTTATTAAGCAACTGATGGTCTACAATTGTTGTTCTATGCATTTTTTTGTAAATCAAGCATTAGATCAGTTATTAGTATTGTATTGTTTTCTGCTGAGAGGTCCCCACCCCCTCTATTATTCAGGTTTTTATTTATAAATAGAGAATATGCGTCGAGTTGAGATCAAATATGTGTTATAGCAGCACGTGAGAAATCTGCTTAGTTTACGCAGCTCCTGCGTGACGGACTTTATGAACCGAAGAGGAAGTTAACGTTCAGAAATTGCCATTTAAGAATAAAGTTGGTACAGTTGTTTATAAAGAGGATGGATTAGTTTTGAGTAGGAGGAGGTAGGGCAAGATGAGAGGGTGTATGTGGGGAGAAAGTGAGGAGAGAGGCAGCGAGAGTTGACCTCCTTACTCCCGACACTCCTCTCTCCGCCCCGATGAAAGTAACAGCAAAGCAGTCCCTCTTGCTCTCTCTCTCTCTCTCTCTCTCTCTCTCTCTCTCTCTCTCTCTCTCTCTCTCTCTCTCTCTCTCTCTCTCTCTCTCTCTTCTCTCTCTCACTCTCTCTCTCCTCTCTCTCCCCTCTCTCTCTTCTCTCTCTCTCTCTCTCTCGCTCGCTCTCTCTCTCTCTCTCTCTCTCTCTCTCTCCTCTCTCTCTCTCTCTCCTCTCTCCTCTCTCTCTCTCTCTCTCTCTCTCTCTCTCTCTCTCTCTCTCTCTCTCTCTCCTCTCTCTCTCTCTCTCTCTCTCTCTCTCTCTCTCTCCTCTCTCTCTCTCTCTCTCTATCTATCTCTCTCCTCTCTCTCTCCCTCTCTCTCTCTCTCTCTCTCCCTCCTCCCTCCCTCTCTCTCTCTCTCTCTCCTCTCTCTCTCCCTTCTCCCTCTCTCTCTTCTCTCTCTTCTCTCTCTATCTCTCTCTCTCTCTCTCAGTATCTGCGTTTTTCTCTATTTTGGCATTTTGTTGTTCTTTTTGATTTCAATTTTTGTATTTTGTTGTTACCTATTACTTCTTTTTTTATTTTTTTTTGAATTGCTTGTTCTTTGTTATTTTCTATTTTTTTTTGTATTTCTATTCTATTAGTGGTTTTCTATTTTTATCTTATGTCTTGATATTTTGTTTAGAGCAATATCGCCCGAGTTAATAAATAAACTCAACTATTAACTTTAACCTTGTGCCCAGAAGTTAAAATAAAAAAAAAAAAAACTAGCTGCTAATATTAACTTAGATATTTTGATTTTTTAGTTCTCATCCCTCGGTATACGCCCCACTCCTATTCACGCCATGATAACAACAAGCTGTTATAACATGAGCCTCTTTATTTTAATGTCAAATACCAAATATCCTTTGCATGAGTCCTTTATTACGCCAGATATATGCAAATGTGTTGTTTTGATAATGTCATTAATTAAGGTTTTACGTCTTGTCTCGGTAATATTCAATTTAACTATACCATTCTAGAAATTTAACCGTTTCATTCAACTCTCAAGATCATGTTTGTTATTCCTTAAAATTGCACCAGGAATATGGAGAAGTAGTATCCCCGTTATTATGAGTCGTATAGAAAAATGTTATAGAATCAATCATGTTAAAATATTGACGCTCTACAATTGTTGGTCTGTTTTTTTTTTTTTTTTTTTTTTTTTTTTACAATTCAAATATTAAATGAGTAATTCATACTTTCTGGTTTTCAGTCTGAATAAGTAGTGAGATGAAATCACTAGTGAGACATATCAGCAAGAGGGAAATCTGCTTAGTGGTCACAGCCTCTGCGGGACGGAGTTTTTTTTATAAATAATATAATTGTTTGCAATTTTTCGATCAGTTGTAATCAATTTTACTTAATTCCATCAAGAAATACTACTTAAGTCGCTCATGTTTTCTTGGCCCGACTTTCTACCTCACGTATAATTCAGGTTCAACGATCCTGAGCCTTTATCTTTTAGTGATATGCTTATTTTTTATCTACTAGGGGTTTTTATTAGCGGCAAGTTTTTTTTTGGCGCCAAATTAATGATGAGCTAAGCGCGGGAATAGGAGGCTCGCAGCTGACTAACGAAGAGAAATGACTTCAATGCCAGCGATATTAACCTCAAGAGAATGCTGAGAGAGGCAATCTACATTCCATCAGGAGCCCGGATTCTAATGAGCCACAACTCGACTCCTCTAATCATTTATAATAAACACTTTAAGCCAATTAAATAAATTCCTTTTACGAAATGTAAACATTAAATTTATTCGTACTTCATTTAAACTTATTTATTAATATTCTTACAATAATCGCATTTCTCGTCTGGTGCGATTTAGCGACTTATCAGTTAAATTCCTATGATCACTTTATTATATTTCGTAAGTATACTCATAACTGCAAATATTTCCAGTATTGAGTTACATTATAATTTCTAGAAAATATTATGTTTCAAATAGTCTAATAGGCGGTCTATATACTGGCTACAGTCATGTAGTAATTCAGTCCAAGTGTATGGTAGGTCTATGTGAGTCCTTAGATAGCAGTCAGTTAGTATATGTTTTATAGTAAGTCTACAGTTACAGTGTTGGCAGTAGGGTTCCTCTTCTGTAAGTAAGTGTGAGTCAGTCATGAACGGCCAATTCTTAACCTCGTTAAAACTACTTCTCTTGTAAATAGCTTTTTTGAGGAAGGCCATTCACAAAGTAAATGTTTCAGTTCTCGAAGTTTGTTGTCAGTTGTGGTAAACCAAGATTTCTGCCATGAATTGAGTATCATATGTTTCGCTTGGGCTTGAATATCTTGGTGTGGTATGTGTTCTTGTGAGTACTTTTTTGAGTAGCTGATTTGGCGAGTTCGTCTACAATACGTTACGTGCAACTACTTATATGTAGTTTTATTGGAGTTATATACTTAAAATGTACAATATCTAATCTGTTGTGCTCTAATACATAGTAAGCACACATTGTCTAATGTTTGTATGTTCGGGTTACTAGTACATAGTTATTCTTTTGCTTAAAGTCTGGATTTTGTGTAATATGTACGAGATGAGAAAATATGTTTATTTTTAGTTATTATTGAGTGCCCATAAATTACTGTGTTTTATGAATCTCGACGAACACTTCTTTTATTAATATTAATATGGTAATATAACATAGTTTAGCCTAAAAATGAATACAATTTATTCAATAACAGACAGAATAGCTTGCTGGTGGTTTGCTCATTCAAAATTTATAGCAACCACGAAAAGGAAATAAATAAATATATCTACATAATATTTTTTTTAAAACATTTGTCAGTTTTTCAAGAATTTGACCATTTTAGTAATATTAACTACAGAAGAAGAAAAAAAAATCAGTTCTTCCATTTAATGCATTGATGCAGAAGTATTAATTTTAAAACTAATGATGCTCTACAACTGTTTCTCTCTGCATATTTTCGTAACAGAAATATTAAGCCTGTAACTCGTACTTTATGTTTTTCAGTCGGAATATGTGTTAAGATGTGATCACTATTGAGTTATACCTGCTCGTGGGAAATCTGCTTAGTTTACGCAGCCCCTGCGTGACGGACTTTTTATTTATGATTTTGTGTTTCATCGTTCCTGTAATTAAGGAGTCACCTTGTAGCATCCCCATTGTCAGATAGTATTGACAACACTTGAACATTATGATGAGTTTTTGTTAGATCGTATACTAATAATCAATGTTCCTTATCAATAATCAAATAAGTTGATTTCTCATTTATTGATTTATATTTTAATTAGTAGGAAATTCATACAAGTGGCAGGTCTATTATTATTAAGTTATTACAAATGTTTAAAAATATAGGTGACATAACTTTGTCTGCTTTACCCACTTCTTACAATTTCTCTCTGTTGTCTTATCAATCTGAAGATGTATTATCTTCATAATGGAAACTTCATTATGCTGATAATGAAATGACAATATTACATTTCCATCCTGTTCTCGAGTGTTGTATTAACACTTTTAAATCGTCATCAATCATATTTTTAAAATTTAACTAATATCTTTTTAACCTGTCGTTCAAATACGAGCTTCAATTGGATGAGATGAATGTACCATGTGTTACTAGGTCTCTTACTAATATTATGATAATGGGTGGTTCAGTTTTATTGCCTTTATAGTTAGTTACCTTTTATTTTAAACCACTATTAGTAGATTTACCTTAAGGGAATTCAGATATTGTTGTACTCATGGCGCGATTTTCGAAAACTTTCCTCAAATATCAATCAATCCTCCCTGGATATATATATATATATATATATATATATATATATATATATATATATATATATATATATATATATATATATATATTTGTCTGTTAACGCTCGAGCGGTCGCAATTTCTGTTTGATCGTTACCAAACTCGAAATTTAAGCGTTTTATGTAAAAAGAAAGATCAAGTTAGTTAATGGCTGAAATTTGACCAGTGGGAGAGGGGTTAGAGGGGGGAGTTTTGGAAATTCGAAATATCTCCGTTATTATGTGTCTGATCAAAACATTGTATAGAATCAATCTTATTGCAAATTAAATTTACTTCAAATATTGTTCTATACATTTATTCTGTATCTTGAATATTAACCGAGATATTTACATTTGTATTGTGTGAGTGGTCGTCAGGGGTCGTCTATATTCGGGACTTTCCACTGAGACCTAGGGCGGCCGTTTCCGTAACTGTTCGTCCCTCGTGAATAGGTTTAGAGATTCCTTACTACTACTCTTATTATTAGGCAGATTTCTCTATTGTAAAACTTCACGTGGGATATCTGCTTAGTTTACGCAGCCCCTGCGTGATGGACTTTTTAGTGTTTACCCTTCAGTAAAACCCTACTGCAACTCATGTCATATTAACACCAATAAGCTGTTATTTCATGAACCACTTTATTCTTAGCTTATATACCATATATTGTTTTCGTGAGACCTTTATTATGCGAGATACGTGAAAATTAATTGTGTGATAACTTCATCAAGAAGTATTTTATATTCTAACTCGAAAATGTTCAATGGGTGTTATTTCAACACGTGGAAAATCCGTTTGGTTTTTATACCTGCGTGACGGACTTTTTGTTTACGTCCAAGATGATGAATGTTCCCAAACGTTATATATGTTTTTCTTTCTCTTTTACCGTTTAGTTTTATTAGCAGATTTCTCTCAAGGGAAATCAGCTATTGAGGTCGTACTCATGACGCGAGTTTTGAAAAATTTCAAATGCCCATCGATCCTTATATATATAAACTATAAGTATATATATATATATATATATATATATATATATATATAAAATTGTAACATCTGTCTGTACATTGATTTTTTTCGCGAAATTTCACGATAACTTTTCGTTTCAAATGTCATACACACCATAACTGCATTTTGTTTCTTTCGTGTCTGTTTGTTTCTTTGTTTATTTGTAACTTTTGTTATATACACTTTTTTCGTATACCGAATTATAAACGAGATATATGCTAAAACCTATAGCGGAAGTGAACAATTTTATTTGGGACAAAAGACCCAACCGAAATAAATAAAACTCATTGGTTATAAACTATTTCATTGGGTGCTAACGATTAAACCGAACTTAAAAAAACTCGGTATGTCAATTAGCATTAATTCTTTCATGATTATAAGCTATATTAAAATTGTTAGGTTAGAACGGGAGTGGGGGTTATAAGGGACGCCTGAAATAAAAATTCGCGATATTTCATTATCTATTTGTTTTTCGACAAACATGCCCATAACAAAAGTTGTTTACTTTGATATTTAGATTAACTTTTGTTTTATACATTTCACCAGGAACAAAGTGTGGAGCAAGTAATTTACGTAGAAATATTGATATGCTCAACAATTCATTCCAATTTGAACTATGAGGTACCTCACCTGGAAAAATTCAAATCTATGTTAATATTTTGCCCTTAATAACTAAAATCTATGTATAATGCACAGGAGACGGGAAATATGACAATTTGGAGAACAGTAAAGACTTCCATAAAAAATTAATTTTATTATTAAGAAATGCCAATAATGGGTATTAACCCTAAACACTGGGACGGGTAAATGTCAAAATATTGTGCAAAGTAAAGCCTTGCCAAAAAAATACCATCACCATTCAGCCTCAAATCAATTCCCGGGCCGGGTATTTGAGCTAGTATATATATATTTGTCTCAACACTCTAGCGGTCGCAATTTTTGTTTAATCGTCACCAAATTCGGTATTTAATAGTTTTATGCAAAAAGGGAGATCAAGTTCGTTAACGGCTGAAATCGGACCAGTGGGAGGGGGGGATTTTCGAAAATTCGAAATATCTCCGTTACTATACGCCGGAACGAAAAATTGTATAAAACAATCTTATTGCAAACTTACTATAAATATTGTTATATACATTTATTCTCTTTCTTGAATATTAACCTAGATATTTGCATTTTTATTCAGTGTAACGGACGAGCTATGGTTCCCACCGAAAGCTAGTTTGGCCGTTTCCGTAACAGTTCGGCACTCGTAGGAGATTTCTCTATTGTATAAATTTACGTGGGAAATCTGCTTAGTTTACGCAGCCCCTGCGTGACGGACCTTTTTTAAGAATTACTGTTTGCCATTTAGACATTGATAAATAATTATTAATTGATTCCTATTTAGTGTAATAGTTAATAGTTGCATTTCAATAATAGTTGAGCTGCCTTGGTTGGATTTAGTGGCACTATCGGTCATTACTATTGGTTGGCTGTTAGCCCATTTCCTAAAGTGGTTGGACCCTCCCAGAAAAGGAGCAAGATAAACAAACCATTATGAAAATTAACCTTATCGAAGGGGGATAAGTGTAAAATGTAAATTCGCCCTAATAATAAGAACATTAAGCTGAGTCTTCCTTCCCTGCCAGTAATTTCTATTTAATTGTTCAATCCTTCAGTCCGCCCCCTTCTGCAGACTTGGCATTAGCAGACCCAATCTTTCAATCTAAGCCAAACCTTTCTAGCCTATTTTTATCCTATCAAATTATACCTCATCTATAATAGGTTCGGCGGTCTCTTTAAAATTCCACCCATTTCAGCTTTCGAAATGATTTCAGAAATTTAAAAACAAAAATGCGTCAAGCAGGGCCTGCTTAAATTAAGCAAATTTCCCACGTGCTGGTATAACACTCTTGTGATATTATCGAAGCCGCATATTTACTACTTCTAAGAAGTGCACGGCCTTTCCCCCACCGATTTGAACGAATATTTTTTAGTGTTTAGTTCCTGATGAAAAACCAATTCTGTTAAAGCGAGAGAACACACTTCTAAAAAAAAAAAAATAGTTAAAGTTTGCCTGAACGTCTTGAGTTGTTCCCAAGGTCTCTCCCCGGATTAATGATAGAAGTAAACGTCAGTGATCCAATGCCAAGAATAATGAACACCACCAACGAAGAAAACGGTTAAAGAATATTTTTATCTCTAGAGCTAGGAAATTTTAAATATCTTTATTCATTGTAAAATAAAATAATATCAAGTGAATTGGTAAAGATAGATAAAACCGTTTAAAAATATTAATGAAATATCTGCGTTATTGTTGATGTTATATACTTACGTTTTCAATGAATAATATATTTCTTGTATAATATTAAATATTCCCTTACACAATTGAATTTTTGACAGAAAGCATTCAAATTTTTTTAAATACATGGAACACTCTAAAAATTAAAAAACCTTTTTATTTATTTATTAATATTATATAATCGACCTAAAAGTAAAAAATGAAAAAAAAAATCCAGAATAAAAATAGTCGCTCCCGGCGAGTTTTGTTCTCCAGATTTCCGGCTACAAAAAGAAAACGCTAACCCCTCAACCACGGGGGACTCATTGAGATAGATACCTTGGGAACAACTCAAGACATCCAGCAAACTTTAACAATTTTTTTTTTTAGACGAACCCTTGAGAAGTGCATATTCTCGCTTTAACAGAATTGGTTTTTCATTAGGTACTTAACAGTAAAAAATTTTCGTTCAAATCGGTGTGGGGAAGGCCGTGCAACCCCCTTGTAAGTATAGAAACGGATGAGTAGTAGGGGTAACTCGTTTAATACTTGAGTTACTAAAACGTGTAAAGAACAACGATTGTAGAGCAATAGTTTAACAATATTGGTTCTATAAAATTTTACGCCCCTACTCATTATAACGGACATTTTGAATTTTCCGATTGCCCCCCTCTAAACCCCCACTATTCCAGATTCTAAATTCGAAACCAGAATTTAAACGTCATCTCATAACGAATCTGCATGTAAAAGTCTCATGATAACAATATTTGTAGTTAGGCTTAAAATAAAAAACTCCATGTTATAACACTTATTGTTAATATGACTGTGAGTGGGGGTTTACTAAGGTATAAAAACTCAGAACTCTAAATACTTTGGTTAAATTATTTTAGAGAAAATATGTATATATCAAAATTTATGGGCAATGAATTTTACAATAGTATTGGTTCTATACAATTAGAAGATATTTCGAATTTTCAAAATTTGCCCGTGTAAGTTCCCCCTCTTCTTGTCCGATTTCAGTTTTTTAGCGAACTTTATCTTTAATTTTCACGAAATGCTTATATCGACTTTAATAATAACGAAAGAAAAATTGCAACCTCTAAAGTGGCGACGGACAATTATATGTTATTTTGAACGGATGTCTATGTAAGATGGATGGACGTATGAGGAAATCTTTCAAAAATCGCGTGATGAGTACAACGTTTTAAAGTTTGGTTTTATATAAGTTTTAGACCTGACACAGTAGCAGAGACATTTCGAATTTCTGAAATTCCTTGTCAAACCCTATAAACTGAACTACATCCTATGAAATATTTAAAATGTTAATCTAGTTAGACACGTGAATTAAGGCGTTGATCTCAATGGCCTTGTAAACATAGAGTCGTAGATTCGATTCCCTCATGGGCAGTATGACTAGAGTGGAACTCATTAAACGAAATCCTTAGTCTCACCCTTGCTAGAAAAGGGCGATGGACCTGTAGATATCCTTCCCCGATTAGCCTTTGTGAAATAAATAAAATAATTTCTCTTTTAGAATGTCACTTAATGTCTTCAAAGTGAATTACAGGTAGTTTTGTTTTAAATGATGTAAGCTATACCTGGTTACGCTAAATGCCTTCATCTCTAGTTTAGACATTTCGTTTGATTTATAGATAGAGGTAATAAAGAAATTAAAACAGAAGCAGAACACTTTCTACGTGATTAATACCGCATTCCATTCACTGCTCGGCTTCCTTTAAACTATTGCCGAGTTAAATATTTAATCGGTAGCCAGAAAGATATTGACTGCCCGTTCTATTAATGGAAGTTGCGAAATAGATTGGAAATTGGGGATGAAGTTAATTTTGTAGGAGCGACATGTCGGGGCGATGGTTGATCCGTTGCCCTGCATAATGCATGAGGACGCTATGGTTTATCAGCCATAATTATTTATTAATTTGGAGTGAAGGGACAGCCATGCCTTTTATATGGCTGTGGGGGTTGATGCCATAGCTAATGGCGATGTGAGCTATGGCAGACTCGCTGCTTTCCTGTCCATTGTCTTCTTCCCATTGTGTCATTCATCTCTGCCATTTTTGCCTATCCAGCTGACAGCCTGATCGGATTTATGGATGGCTTCCACCTCTGGGGTTTACAAAGATTGTTTCATGTGGACGTTCAAGGAATTGATGGAACGTGACGTCCAAGGAGTACACGGTGATTCCCAAAGACGGATAAGCTTCGCGAATTATGATCGAGCAAGTAAGCATTAATTAAATGGTCCTACCACTTTTCTCTCCGGGCCCTTGGCCAGGAAGCATCACCACCAATAATATGTGGTAAGCTTCTAATAACATCTACTATGGTTCCCTGGCGTGACATCAACTCCAATGGCTAAATGTGTGCTAAGATTCTAGTACCGATAACTACAACAACAGTTAAAGGGTCTGCTATGATTCTAGTATCATCTGACACCGTCCACAGCCCTCTCAACAACACCTGCAGCCAATGTGCTAAGATTCAAGCATCACCCTCCTCTCCCGAACTCCAAACGAGTCAACAGCACCAGCAACTAAATGTTTGCTAGCACTCTATAGCACCATCCATACAGATCTCCAGATCAGTCAGCAACTAAACGTGTGCTAAGATTCTAGCATCATATGCCACTATCCACAGACCTCTGAACACCAGCAACTAAATGTTTGCTAAGATTCTATAGCACCATCCATACAGATCTCCAGACCAGTCAGCAACTAAACGTCTGCTAAGATTCTAGCATCATATGCCACTATCCACAGACCTCTGAACAACACCAGCAACTAAATGTTTGCTAAGATTCTATAGCACCATCCATACAGATCTCCAGACCAGTCAGCAACTAATCGTGTGCTAAGATTTTAGCATCATATGCCACTATCCACAGACCTCTGAACAACACCAGCAACTAAATGTTTGCTAAGATTCTATAGCGCCATCCAATCCGACCTCCAGACCAGTCAGCAACTAAACGTGTGCTAAGATTTTAGCATCATATGCCACTATCCACAGACCTCTGCACAACACCAACTAAATGTTTGCTAAGATCCTATAGCACCATCCATACAGATCTCCAGACCAGTCTGCAACTAAACGTCTGCTAAGATTCTAGCATCATATGCCACTATCCACAGACAGACCTCTGCACAACACCAACAACTAAATGTTTGCTATTATCCTAAAGTACCATCCATACCGATCTTGAAATCAATCATCATCAAATATTAGAATATATCTTGGGATTTAATAACAACTACAATCATCATACATTTTGAGGCCTTTGTATCTTTGCCTCTAATTCTTAACAATAAATAACGAGTATCATGCTATTCTGGTGAACGCCATTTCTGATAAACGGCAATAATAGGTCACCATTATGGCGTGAGCGAAGGTCTCAAAAATTAACTTGTTAAAAGAGCCATCAGTGTATATTAAATTCAGGATAAAATACAATAATTCTGTATAATAATTAATTATAAGTGGTAAGTGTTTACTATTATTAGCATTTACAGGAGACAAGTAGTTTGTTGCTTTATATAATGATATTGTTGATATCAATGTTTATTACATTTCATGAGTGTCATGTTGTTATAACCTTTTAATTGGGATTAATTTTGGAAGAGTAAATATGGTTTTGTGGTTATACTAAATTGAAAGACATAAAAGCTCCACTTTTTAAAAAAGTTTCTTCCCTTACTTGAATTGTCTGTTGTTAAGGCAGCTTTGTATTTTATGGAAATATACGTCTGTGGCCTTATTCCTCCAAAGGTTCCTAATACACACTCCCGTTTGTTATAGATGTTACTGTTGAAGTACATTGACCAGTTACTAATCACGTCACAGATGACCGATTTAGGATTCATTGGGATATCTTTTTCAATCCTCACTTGAATTAAACTCTAGATGCGAGTTGTTCCGATTGCAAGAAGTGTTCCACTTCCCAGGTGGCGTTCTTCCTTGAGGATGACGAAAACTCCCCACACGGCGTATTGCTTGCCCGAAAGGGGTTGGGGAAAAAGAAGGCTGTAGCCACCTTTTTCCTTCCCTCCCAGGGATATCTTTGAAATCCCGCCGGCTGTTTTCCTCTCTTCTCGTTTCCTGGAACATGTTACTTTGAACCCAGCCGACCGTGATTTGGGCTCGTTTCTCTTCTCTCGATCCGTAATGCACGAATATTGTTCCCTTGCCATCTGATATTTTTCACGGGTTTCTCTCAATATAGGTTTCGCATTTGTCATATTTTCTAAGATTTAGTCAATGATTATAAATTGTTCTTTAGTTCATTGACTAGTATATAGATTCTTCATAAACTTTTATTTAATAAAAAGCTTAATAATTTCTTTATTAGTCTTAACACACTCATAGCTAATGACATAGACTCACAGACCTACTTGCTCAACTCGTATCTCTCTCTCAAATAACAAAACTCGTAATTATTGACTGGAATAATTTATGGTATAACACTGACAGTAAACTTAATGAAATCAAATCAAACACGTTCAACTGTACTTCAAGTAATAGACACTCTAGAAGAGAAGTAATGGTACTTACACGCCTACGCACAGAGCACACTAGACTAACACATTCATGACGCCTCATCAGGACAAATTCTACTGCATAAAGGTACAAATCTACCGGCTACAACTTTCTCTATGACTTCCACTAGCCCTACCAGTCGGGCTTCTATTCACTTGTTTGTATATTTAATGAAGATCCGTGGTGATACGAGATCAGAATAGCACTTGTGAAATCTACTTAGTTAACGCAGCCCATGCATGACTGGATTTCTTTTATTTGAAGGGGGAAATGTTTTTACCTCCTTAAAAACTTATCAGTGATTCTAAGGTCACAGATAACAAATTTAGAAATAATTATTCTAATTACACATGGCTGTATCTAATTATATATTGATTTTAATGTAGGTTTGGTCATATTATTTCTTTGCTATTGGATTATATGTCCCGTAGGTCTTCATCTGATTAGAAGCCATACGTAAATCTATACAGCTTTTTGTAAAATAGACGTGCAAGCTCGATTAGTTCATAATTATTGGAACTTTGAATAATTGTTGGACTTTTTTTAGCAGATTTCCCTCTAGAAAAACAGCTATTGAAATCCAAAACATGACGTGATAATCGGAAAACTTCCTCAAATATCCATCACTCCTACCTAGCAGATGACGAAAATGGAGGTCCATTCAAAATCTTCTTATATATAAAAATGAATGTTTGTGTGTATGTCCTTTATAGACTCGTAAACGGCTGAACCAAAATTTTATGAAACTTGGTATGTACATTACTACTAAAACAGGTTAGGCTTCTGGCTATATTAATATTCTCTGAGACGAACAAGAGTGGGGGTTATAAGGGAGGCCTGAAATTAAAAATAGCGATATTTCGTCTCCTATTGGTCTTTCGGCAAATATGCACATAAAAAAAGCTGTTTATTTTGTTATTTAGAGTAAGTTTTGTAATATACCCTTTTGTCTGTATAACGCTGAAAACTACAGTGGGAGTCAACAATTTCATTTGGCACAAAAGACTCTACCGAACTAAACGAAACTCGTTATGTGATTTGCTATTAACCCCTCCCAGATTATAAGCTATATTAAAATTTCCAGGTACGAACAGGAGTGGGGGTTATAAGGGAGGTCTGAAATTAAAAATAGCGATATTTCGTTTCTTATTGGGTTTTCGGCAATCATTAAGTTGTTTATTATGAATTTAAGTTGTTTATTTTGTTATTTAGAGTAACGTTTTCCGTATAATGAAGTATAAATGAGGTATTCACGAAAAACGATAGAAGGGGTCAGCAATGTCATACGACACGAAAGACTAAATCATTTTTGACAATGATAATATGATTATGTTATATATTAAAAAAGATACATGCACAATAAGCATGGAGACTGGAAAATGTAAAAAATATTGTACAAAGTAAAGCCCCTCCAAAAAAATACCATCATCAATCTGCCTCAAATGATTACCCGGGCGAAGCCGGGTACATTAGCTAGTTATATATATTTGTCTGTTAATGCTCTACGATCGCAATTTTGATTTTAAAACTAGTTTTATGTAAAACTAAACATTAAGTTCGTTAACGACTGAAATCGGACAAGTGGGAGGAGTGGTTTAGAGGGAGGAAATTCCGAAAATTCGAAATATCTCCGTTATTATACGTCGGATCGAAAAAGTATATAGTACCAATCTTATTGCAAATTTAATGTTCTATGATTGTTGTTGTATATGTTATCTTGATTATTAACCAAATTTCCTTATCATGTCTTAGTAATATGTTACTGATAAGAATTTATATGCTGTACCTCTTTATTCGGAGTTTAAATACCAAATATTGGTATTTCCATTGAACTTTTACTTTTTGAGATACATGGAAATAAGTTATGTGATGATGTCATCAATTAAGATTTTTCGTTCTTTATTCGAAAATGTATATTTGATCTATATCATACTGGACATTTAACCCTTTCAGTCAACACTAAAGATCATATTTGTTATTGGCGGAAATTGGACCTGAAATAGTGTAGATTTAGAGAGCAATTCGGAAATTCAAAATATCTCCGTTATTATACGTCGGATCGTAGTATGTTGTAGAACCAATGTTGTCAAACTATAGTGAATAGCTATTGACGATCTACAGTTGTTGTTTCATTTATTTTTTCGTGACTCAAGTATTATGTGAATTATTTGTTCTTCTTGTTTTCTGTCTTTAGTACGGTGTTTTTTTATATTGACCCCTCAACTACTCCCCCCACTCTGTCCGATTTCAACTTGACCTTTATTTTTCATGAAACCCTTATACATCGAGTTTAGTAACGATCGTGCAAGGTGGAGGGGGGGGGTTTAGAGGGGGGGATTTCGAAAATTCTTAATAACTCCCTTATTATGCGTTGGATCGAAGAATTGTATAAATCCAATCCTATTGTAAATATTATGGTCTCTAAATGTTATATACATTTTTTCGATATCTTGATTATTAACCGAGATGTTTGCATTTTTTAGTTTTCGGTCTTCAGTAAAGCCCCACTCCTACTCATCTCATGTTATTATGATACGAAGCACTTTATTTGAACCCATAATACCAAATATTGTTCTCTTTGGACTTTTACGTTTTGAGATAAATGCAAATACGTAACTCATGTGGGAAATCTGCTTAATTACTGCAGCCCCTACGTGATGCCCTTTTTTATGTTCAGTTATGTGAAACTTGTCAGTTTGAGGTTTTTTAGGCCGATGATAAGAAAATTTTGTTCATGGGTGCAGTAGGCCGTTGATGTGGAGATAAATTTTAAGTATTGGTTTTGTTTATTTTATTTTCCCGCATTCTATTTTGAAATTAAAATTATCTTTCCGGATTGTGTGTTATTTCTCTGAGGTAATTCTAGGCAGAGTAGCAAAATATCATTCATTTTGGAGATTGAATTGAATAAGAAATAGATTCAACGGACTGACCTTATGTATTGTGGTTATAATATATTAGTTGTTTGTAATTCAATAACACAGCGCCAATTGTATTGGTTGTATTGATTGGTAGTGATGTAAGCCCAGGAAGTAACGCCTGTAACTTCCGGAGATTTTTTTTTTGTGAACGTACAGAGCATTTTCAAGGCCATCCAACGCCTCATCGGACTCTTTGTTTCGTCACCCTGAGGTTGTATTTGTTCCAAGTCACCACACACAACTACAAAAAAGTCCGTCACAAAAGGCTGCGTAAACTAAGCAGATTTCCCACGACAGGTTGTACAAATGATAAATCTACAAACTGGTTACACTTAACACCACCGTTAATGTTAAGAGAATAAATACAAACGGTAATAAGAAATCTTTCAGTCAATTTACATTTTTTTTTTATTTATTTATACAGGAGCACTCGCATCTTGGCGATTTGGCTCAAAGTTTCACAATGTAAAATGAAAACAAAATTATAGAAAAATAACAAAAACTGAAACAACAAATAAAAAATTAAATACAACAAATAATCATTAAATACTAGTAATAAAGACAATTAATAAACATTAGACATAAATAAACATTAGACTAGTAATAAAGGCAACAATTTAAAATGGTTTTAATAAAAAAAAAATATGTTATTCCTATATACTAGTACATTTATATTATTTTTTTAATTTCATTTATTTAGTTTTGTAGCCCTTAGCGATGGCGATTGACATTTTTAGGATGATATATTTACTTCTTCATGTGCTTACCTTTTTTGTACTTCTATATTATAGAAAATATTTCTTTAATATCTGATTCTTTCTCATATCCGTGCTTTGACCAAAGAACATAATAAAAGTTAACCCTTTTAAATCTTCCTAGGCATGCTGTAGACCTATTCTATTTTGTATTATATGTTTTTGTAAATGTTGATGTGTTTTAGATATGTTAGTATTTGTGGAATATATTGGCTGCTGTCAGTTAGGAGTTGTGTCATATCGTGGGGTATGTAAAGGTTTTCTCGTTGGATGCAGTCTGCCAGTATGTGTTTTATCGTTAGGTGTTTGTTGCAGTATTTGCATATAGGGTTGTCAGTCCTTGTCATTAAGTGTCTATGTGTCAGGTATGTGTGACCGATCCTGAGAACTACTTCCTCTATTTAAATAACCTCCACTACTGAAAACGTCTGACTTGTAAACAAATAGGTCAGCCAACCTCTCAGAGATGAATAGATTGATAGAAATATTCTTGATCAGAAAGTAAAACAATTACTGAAACATATCTACTTATGTTTAAAAATTAATATATTAATAATATTGAAAACTATTTACTATATCTAGTACTGCAATTTATAATGAACCAGAACAATTTGTATCGCAATCATTCAAATTTTAGGAATACATGAACAAAACACGGAAGGGGGGGGGGAGTCTTGTCATGTATCTCATATCATCTAGAAACGATTTGTTGACACACATTATCTGGTACTTCAGCTTGAAATATGACTGTTCATGATATGTTGACTTACTCATAATGAAGAGGGGGGCGGTTTACTGAAGGCTGAAAATTATAATTGCAAATAACTCGGTTAATATTCAAGATAAAGTAAATATGCACAATAATTATAGGTAATGAAATATACAATAAGATTGTTTATATAAAATATTTCGATCAGATTTATAATAATGGAGATATTTTGAATATTCGAATTTCCTCTCCTCTAAACCTCCCCCCTCCCACTGTTCCGATTTCTGCCATTAACAAACTTGATTTTTCTTTTCTATTTGATTAAATATAGAGTTTGGTAACGATTAAACAACAATTGAGGCCGCTTTTTAAAATAAATTATTATTTCTGCCTGTATTTCGACGTGGCTTTCAAACATTTCTGTGGGAAGTACTTTAAATTTATATTCCCAGGTAACAAAAGGGACATGAGAAAATTGGGGGTTCCCAGAGTGCAGAAACTATAATTATGACAAATTTAAAGGGGAATAAAGTTTGTAAATTAAGAACACTAAAAAATAATTTTCTTACCGGCTGTTGAGGTTAAGTACTATAATATTGTTGGGTCTAGGTTAATTTATTGAACCTCAGAGTTAAGAGGAAGTTTGTCCCCTGAGTTATAGTGTGGGGGTTACTATATTCCAGTGTAAGGTCCTCTCCGTTTGTTAAAAAAGTTATAAAGAAGGTCCTTTATTTTATAGCATATTAATATGTTTAATAAGCACGTATGTGATTCATCCTAGTAGAGTGATTATAATAAAAAAGTCCTTCACGCAGAAGATCCTACTTTTTAAATATTGAGTTCGGTAACAAACAAAAAAAGTCCGTCACGCAGGGGCTGCGTAAACTAAGCAGATTTCCCACGTGGTTTTGCATTAGAGAAATCTGCCTAATAACAACTATAGTAGTAAGAAACCTCTAAACCTAAAACATTATTTAGGGCGTTATAACCCAGTAGTTTCTAGCCCCAAAAAACAGTTAACCTAACCTCTAAACCTATTCACGAGGGACGAATAGTTATGGAATCGGCTGCCAGAGCTCTCGCCGGAAAGTCCGAACAGCCTACTGGCAATCACACGCAGAATACAAATGCAAATATCTCGGTTAATATTCAAGATACAGAAAAAATGTATAGAACAATATTTATAGTAAATTTAATTTGCAATAAGATGTATTCTATACAATTTTTCGATCCGACGCATAATAACAGAGATATTTTGAATTTTCAAAAATCCCCCCTCTAAACCCCCCCTCCCACTGGTCCGATTTCAGCCATTAACGAACTTGATCTTCCTTTTTACATTAAACGATTAAATTCCGAGTTTGGTAACGATCAAACAAAAATTGCGACCGCTAGAGCGTTAACAGACAAATATATATATATATATATAATTTTGAACGGACCTCATTTTTGTCATCTCCTGGGTAGGATCGATGTACATTTGAAGAAATTTTTCGAAACTCGCGTCATGAGTACGACCTCAATAGCTGATTTCCCTTAAGGGAAATCTGCTAAAACATTTGTTGAGAAACGACCGCTATATCGTTAACAATCAAATATCTCTCTCTCTCTCTCTCTCTCTCTCTCTCTCTCTCTATATATATAGATATATATATATATATATATATATATATATATTTTAAATCTGTTTTTAGTTTTTGTTTTTTGGCGTTCAACTGCATCCATATAAGAAAATAATCAACATCTCCACCCCAAACAAATTTCGTTATTCAATTCAATATAACGTTTCGTACTTTGTGGTCATCTTCAAGAACAAAAGAAATCTGGAAAATTGATACCTACTAACATAATCATATCCATGAATGTAGGCAATATAACAATTGATAAAAGAAACAATATGATTAATAAAAAACAAAAAGGAATCACTGATTTTATGAAACCTATAAATCCTTTGGATAATGAAAAGAGTGTTAATTACATGCTCGACAAAACAAAAACTTCGAGTAATTTGGCGTCATAATTACCCAATTAAATACGTATTTTTTGAAGTAAGCATTTTATTTTTGGATCCATTCAAGAATACTTGTTTCGTATAAACACTTTTTTTCTATTTTTTTTTTTAATTCAGAATCCATTCCTTTCCCCCTAAACTTGTTTCCATGATAATTTCGTTGACTAAAATTTTTATATGGCAGCATTTTTCAATAAAATGTGCCATTTTCTGTAAAAAAAAAAAAAAAAAAAAAATAGAAAAAAAAATGTTTCTCCCTTTTACGGCTAAACGATGTGTCAAATCGAAAAATTTACCGATGCAAACTCATTTTAAAATTTGGGTTTCTATTAGAATCCTCCATAAAAAGTAGGGCATTCTATCGGAACTTCCGGAATATAGGAAAGTTAATAATGGTCGATGGAGAAGTACTGGAGAAGGTTAGGAGGTTGATAGTAGACTGAAAAGATTTTTCAGGGGTCATAATTTTGGCACACCAAGTCTCAGCCGTGTATTAAAATAATAGAAGATTTTAAGGGGGCCGGCACGGGAAGTTGAGACACCCTGTATATATATATTTGTCTGTTACCACTCTAGCGGCCGCTACTTTTGTTTTCCTGTAAATATAAAAATCATGTGTTTATTAATGTCTGAAATCGGGATACGAGTAAGCAATTATTTATTATCTAATATGACTTATTAATGAATGATAAGACTGCCGACCCATTGGCTAAACTATTCGCCGACGGGGGCCGCATTCTTCATACACCCTAGATATTCTTTGAACAATCGGCCACCCGGAGTCAGGATGTTGTCTTTCAATAAAGTGAATCTAAAGGAGAAACTTGTGGGGCTTTCCTGAGGGAAACTTTGATCAACAATGAACTCTCCTCATTCAGACCATTGAACACTATTTGGCGCTGTCATTTCTTAAAATGCTTTGAATGATGTTTTAATATTTCTTGAGTAGTATTTTCGGTTTTTTTTTTCTATTTGGGTACTCCTGTATTGATTGTGGGCTACAGTTATCAGCAATAATGCCTTGTTTCTTTGTAATATTTTTTTCAAATTTTAGCAGTTTTCCCCTGGGGAAATCAGCTATTGTGGTCTTACACATAGCTCGATTTTTGAAAACTTTCCTCAAATGTTCATCGATCCTACCTAGGAGATGACGACAATGAGGACTGTTGAAAGATGAAGCTCGTTAAAGACAGAAATCAGATTAGAGGGAAGGGGAGTTGAGGAGGGGGAATTTTGATAATTTGAAATATTTCAGTTGCTATAATTCGAATCGAAAAATTATACATAACAAATCATCTTACAACATATATTAAGTATAAATCTTGTTTTATATATATGCCTTGTGTATATCAAATATTATCCGAGTTATTTGCACCATCTTTAACATCTCCCGTTAAGGATAAGCCAATATATCATTAACCAACTTATTTCAAGCTGAAATACCAAATATTATGTTCAACAAATCGTTTCTAGTTGAGATAAATGCAAATACGTTCTGTTGATCCCTACCTATAGTAAATAGTTTACTATACCAAATAAGCGTCTGATCACCACACTTGGAAAAATTAGAGCGATAGAGATCAAAATTATTCTAGTCCATTATAAATTACAGTACTAGATATTGTATATAGTTTTTAGCAGATTTCCCTTAAGGGAAATCAGCTATTGAGGTCCTACTCATGACGCGAGTTTCGAAAAATTTCCTCGAATGTCCATCGATCCAACCCAGGAGATGACGAAAATGAGGTCCGTTCAAAATTATATATATATTTGTCTGTTAACGCTCTAGCGGTCGCAATTTTTGTTTGATCGTTACGAAACTCGATATTTAACCGTTTTATGTAAAAAGACAGATCAAGTTCGTTAATGGCTGAAATCGTACCAGAGGGAGGGGGGGGGTTAGAGGGGGGATTTTCGAAAATTCGAAATATCTCCGTTATTATGCATCGGATCGAAAAATTGTATAGAACCAATCTTATTGCAAATTAACTTTACTATAAATATTGCCATATACACTTATTCTCTATCTTGAATATTAACCTCGATATATGCATTTTTATGAAGTCTATGCGACCACCCGACGGTGTTGTTCGGGTTAGTTCGGCCGTTTTCGTAAGTCTCGGGCTCTGGCGGAAGCTTCTAACCTAACCTGTAGTTTCTAACCTTACCTAACCTTCTTTACTTTGTGAGATTTATGCAAATACGTTCTGTTCATCCGCCCCCCCCCTTCTTTAGTTCTTGGACTACTAAAATTTGAGTTATTAAAATATAAATTATTCTTACAATTCAGAAGCCGTTTCAGTTGGGAGTTTATTAAAATTAACTGAAAGATTTCTCATTACCGTTTGTATTTATTGTGGTGTTGTGTTACCTGTATGCAGATTTCTCTATTGCTAAACTTCACATAGGAAATCTGCTTAGTTTACGCAGCCCCTGCGCGACGGACTTTTAATAATATTAATGTTAATAACAATTACTAATTATAATGTACTGTAAGTGTGGGTGGGGTTTATAGAAAGTAAATTCCAAATATTTTGGTCTTTCTTTCTATTGTAAATCTTTGTTTAAACCATCTCCAACCACCTGTTCAAGTGACATACTGAAATATATTCATTATCTACACAGATTGTGAATTTGAATGTGCTTATTATATGTAAAAATTTTACGTTAATAAGATATACAAATTGACTGTATGAACCCAATTTATTTATATATTCTTTAAGGCAGATTAGAGTATTAGAGTTATTCAGTAATGTATTATGTCTCTAGGTGAGCAGGAAACTAGTTTTGTTTTTTTCGAAAATATTATGAGTGATATGAGTGGGTTTGGTTTGCCGGAATTGTTCTTCTAGTGGAAAGAATCGAATTATTTGGCCGAGTTACGCAACATTTTCAATTTATTTCGGCCTTCCTTATGTAATTGTCACTTGTTCCGTACGTAGCCTCCTGCTCTCTTACCGGCACACACAACGGGTGATGTAATCAATAAATATTTCCTTATTTTCACAACATAGGAACAAAAAATGATCTTCATGATTTCATATTGACCTAATATAATCGATTTCAAGAGTATTAATCCTTACTATTTTTTTTACTCTCATAACCTCTTCCTTATTGGAAATCAGCTATTGTGGAAATCAGGTTGTACTCATGCCGCGAGTTTTGAAAAATTCGCTCAAACATCCATCGATCATACCCAGAGGATGACGAAAATGTAGTCTGTTCAAAATTATATATATAGATATTTGAGTGTGAGTTTTATCGCTGTATTGTCTCAATTGATGTTTCCATATTTAATGGTTTTGTGTAAAAAGAAAGATCAAGTTCGTTAATGGCTAAAATCGATAGATAGATGGAGGGCAGGGTAGAGGGGGAAATTCGAAATATCGAAATTGGATGGAGAAATTTGAATAACCTATAACTATTTTTAATTCATATTTTGTTCTATTTTGAATATTGAGCGAGATATTTGCATTTTTTAATTTCAGCCCCTAGTATAATACCGATGTAGAATAAACCGTCGTATTTGAAGTCGAATTAGCAAATATTGTATTATTATTAGTATTATAATACCAACACCCTTACCCTAAGCTTTTTGTTTTCCGATTACTAAAATTAGAATGATAGAGATCAAAATTATTCTGGTTCAGATTTAATTGCAGCACTAGATATAGCAAATAGTTTTTTAGTTTTTTTTTAAATTTTCTAGCTCATAAATTAAAATAATAATAAATTTCTAGGACATAAAAATATTATTTAACAGTTTACGTATACTTTCATTATGTTTGGCCTTGGTTCACTGACGTATATTTCTATCATCGTTACAAATTGTATCAAGTGTCTCCAAAACTGCTCGTATTTGATCAAATAGAATCGTAAAATTTCACCTAGTATAAAAATTCATTCTATCCTTAACACCATTGTCATCCGCAATGAAATTGTTAACTTGATGTTAGAAGTATACGTCAGTGATCCAAGGCCGAGGGGAATGGAAATATAACTCTAAAAGTGTAAAACTGTTGAAAGAATATTTTTATTTCTAGAGCTAGAACATTATAAATATCGTTATTAATTGTAAAATAAAATAACAAATAAACGGGTAAATTTAAATAAAACCGTTTAAAAATGTTATTAAAATATCCGAGTTATTATTGATAATTGTTGTATAGTTATGTATTCAATTATTAATATATTTCTTGTATAATTATAAATATTTCCTTATACATTTTTGACAGAAAGCATTCGATTTTTCTTTAAATATATGGAACACACTAAGAAATAAATGCCAAAAAAAAACTACTTTTAATTTATTTATTAATATTAAATAAACACTCTAGAAGCAAAAAATAAAAATAAATCTATCAAAAAAAAGAAAGATGATCCCGGCGAGATTCGATCTCGAGATTTCCGGTTAAAAAAATAAATATGTATCAACTCAGCAACGCAGACTCCTTAAAATAGATATCTTGGAACAAATCAAGACATTCAGGCAAACTTTAACATTTTTGTTTAGACGAACGCGTGAGAAGTGCGTACATTCGCTTTAACATAATTTGTTTTTCATTAGGTACTAAACAATCGGCGGGGAGAAGGCCGTGCACTCCCCTTTGTAGTTTACGTAGCCCCTTCTTGACAGACTATTTTTTATTTTTGATGTTTCCCCAGAGTTCATAGAACCGCCAATGATTACTTATCAGCAACTGGATTACTATGAGTTCTTGTTTGGCGTAGAAAATTCTGGTTTTGGCAGTTGTAAAATGAGAGGAATTTGTTACACATCGGAGCATAAATAGAGACAGTGAATAATAAGGCGTGGAAGGGGTGCGAACGAGGGGGGAGGGGTGCGTAATTTGAGAAAGTGCACTAAGCTGAAATGAGAAGTGGGACCCACCCCCATCCCCCGGGAGAAAAGGGGAAAAAATAGAAGACCTTCCTCCAACACCTGTTTTGTTAGGGTCAATTTCAGGATTGTCGTCATCTCTCTACGCCTCCTTTACAATTCTCTTTCTGTCTTTTTTTTTTTTTTTCATCTTTTTCCACTGTAAACCCCATCTCGTCGAAGGTATCAAATATTGTTGGCTTGGTGGAAGGGGGGCACAGAAACACAAGGCAAAGGAGAAGTTATTTAAAAAATGACTCGACTTGTCTCGTTTTTTTTCCCTCTCCTTTGCTTGGAATGACATTTTTTTTTTTTTTATCAGATTCCCCTTAGGGAAATCAACTATTGAGGTTGTAATTATGACAGGATTTTTGAAAACATTCGTCTAATGTCCTTCGATCCTACTCAGGAGATGACGAAAATGTGCTCCCTTCAAAACTATTTTATACGCTCTAGCTGTCACAATTTTTGTTTATCGTTATATAAGCGTTTCGTGCAAAATCAAGTTCGTTCATGGCTGAAATTGGACGTCGAGAATTTTGAAAATTCTAAATATAGCTGTTATTATACTTAGGATCGAAAAATATTATAGAACCTATATTGTTGTAAATTTAATTGCCTATAAATGTTGCCTTATACATACTTCCTTTTTATAGCAGATTTCCCTTAGTACTCATGACGTGATTTTCAAAACGTTTCTTCAAATGTCCATTAATCCTACCCAGGAGATAAAGAAAATGAAGTCCGTTCAAATCTACAAATATATAAATATATATATATATATATGTGTGTGTGTGTGTGTGTGTGTGTGTGTGTGTGTGTGTGTATGTATTGGTTTGTTAATGCTCTAGCTGTCGCAGTTTGTGCTTGATCGTTACCAAACTCGACATTTAAACGTTTCATGTAAAAATAAAGATCAAGTTCGTTAAGGGCTGAAATCGGACCAGTGGGAGGGGGGGGGGTTTAGATGGGAGGATTTTCGAAACGTCGAAGTATCTTCGTTACTATATACGTCGGATCTAAAAATTGTATAGAATCAATCTTATTGCAAATTAACTTTACTATAAATATTGTTATATACATTTATTCTCTATCTTGAATATTAGCCGAAATATTTGCATTTGTATTAAGTGTGATAAAGGACGAGATGAGATCGGCTAACTTAGGTTCTAGTCGTGAGTTTCCGCCCTTAGAAAGTCCGGCGTTTCCGTAACTGTTCGGCTCTCGTGAAATTGGTTTTACTACTGTTACTTGTATGAAGATTTCTCTATTGTAAAACTACACGTGGGAAATCTGCTTGGTTTTCGCAGCCCCTGCTTGTCGGACTTTTTTTCTTGTCTCAAATACCAAATATTGTTTTCATGGTACCTTTACCTGAACATTCGCCCTGTGTGACGTTATCAATTTAGATTTTAAATTCTGGTTTGGAAAATTAAATTTCCTATAAATATTGTTCTATGCACATTTTCTGTATGAGAATATATTCGTCTTTCAGTAAACCCTACGCATGTCGTATTAAATAAGCTGTTATATCATGAAGCACTTCATTCCAAGGTTGAATATCAAATATGGTTTTCATTGAACTTCTGCATTTTGTGATGCATGCAAATATGTTGTCACGACTTAAGAAGTTAAGATTTTTCGTTGTTTTCTTGAAAATGTTTATTTGATCTATACCAGGGGTCTCCAAACTTTCCAGCCTTAGGGCCATACTGATTACTCCAGTAAGTTCCGAGGGCCAAAACCATATTATCATTGTTGCCGGTGGTAAAAAGTGAAATAGTCCACTGATGAAAAAAAAATACTGACACTGAAACCCTAGCCCCGGAACTTCAAAAGGAAATGATTGATCTACAGTGCAGTGATATAATTAAGAACAAATATCAAAACTCATCTTTGTTGGAATTTTATAAGAGTCTTCCACTGACACAATTTGATAATTTGCATACATTTGCTCGTGGGCTGTTTTCTGTTTTTGATACAACTTATTTGTGTGAGAATACCTTCTCCAAAATGAAGTACACAAAACATGTTTACAGATCTAAATTAACTGATGTATGTATAAAATGTTAGTTAGATTCATTTCAATAATTTGTTAGTTATTATATACTGAAGTTAAAATTTCTGCATATTATACATGTCTTTACTCATTACTATTCTGAGTTTCTTTATCCAGGTTATCACAAAAACAATAACAATAAGCCTACAACAATGTTATGAGTAGTTAGCCCTTGACCATATAAATGTAGATGTCATATTAATAATTATTCAACATAAAATTAGAATACTTCAGTAAACTAAATTTAATTTTCTATAAAAAATATGTTCCCTAAAAGTTTTCAAGTATGCTAGCTCTCCATGGGCCGGACAAAAATCTGTCTGCGGGCCGGATGTGGCCCTCGGGCCGTAGTTTGGAGACCTCTGGTCTATACCGTACTGGATATTTAACCGTTTCAGTCAACACTAAATATCATTTTTATAATTTGCTTTGATCGGAGCTATAATACTGGGGGTTCAGAAGGAGACATTCATAAAATATCCGTTATTTATGAGTCGGATCGTAAAATGTTCAGAGCTAATCTTTTTAAACTATTGACGGTCTATAATTGTTGCTCTATGATTTTTTCGTAACTCAAGTATTAAGTGAGTCTTTTACATAGAAATGGAGAATATGTGGTGAGGTGAAATCACAAGTGTGTTATACATGCCAACCTGCTTAGTTTACGCAGCCCCTGCGTTTATTTCCAGTAAACTGAACGCATCATTATACCCAAGTGCCTAGGGGTCATTTCTGTTGGCTAAATGGCCTCTGTGTGTTCTTACCTCTTAGAATTTAGTTTTATCAATTTAGAACTTGTGATAATTCAATCTTTTTTTATTTTACAGGTGAGAACGTCTAATGTTTTATGTATTTTTCTCTTAACTGGTGAGTTATATTTTATATTACAATATTAAGAGCATATTGTGTTGTCACAGCTGTGGAGTAGCTCATAGATTATTTAAAGTGATACTGCTCCTCTGTACTATTGTTGTACGCAACTTTCTTTGAATTTGTACTAGGATATGTGTGTGTAGTAATTTGTGTTTTAGATATATAACAGTGTGCTGTAATGAGAGCGAGCGAGCGGGGGAAAGGCAAGCAGACTGCTGACAGTGCGCCACTTTAAATGGGAGCGCAATGTATTCGGCATTTTAACGTTATTAGTAAAAATAGAGATCAGTTAGTTAATGGATGAAATCTTACCAGTGGGAGGTGGGTTTAGAAGGGAGGAATTTCAAAATATCTCCTCTATTATGCGACGGATCGAAAAATTGTAAAGAACCAGTCTCATTTCAAATAAATATTGTTATATATATTTATTCCTTATCTTTAATAATAAGGGAACACTCCAACTCATGTCATACTAGCAAAAAGCTGTTTTACCATGAATCACTTTATTGGAAGCTTAAATATCAAATATTGTTTCCATTGAATGTTACTGTTTGAGTTACATGACTTTATCAATTAAGATTTTGTGGGCGTGACTCGAAAATATTTATTTCTTCTACACCATCGGGTTGACTGATACAGTTAATTATCGTGCTAACTGTATCATTCAACATTGAAGACCGTATTAGTGAAGTGCTAAAATTGGGAGTGGAATTGAAGAAATGTTATGAGTCAATCTTGTTAAGCTTCGTTCCAAGGTTGAATGTCAAATATGGTTCTAATTGAACTTTTACATGCAAATATGTTGTGACAACGTGTCAGAAATGAAGTATTTTCTTGTTATCCCGAAAATATTCATTTTATCTATACCATGCTGCATATTTAACCCTTTCAGTAAACACTGAAGATCATTTTAATTATTGGCTAAAATCGGACCTGGAATAGTGGGGGTTTAGGGAGGGGGGGGGTTCAAAATTTGTAAAATATCCGTTATATGTGAGTCGGATCGTAAAATATTCAGAGCTAATCTTTTTAAACTTTTGATGTTCTACAATGGTTGCTTTAATCATTTTTTCGTAACTCAAGTATTAAGCTCTTCAGAACCCTTTTATTTTTTAGTTTTTACATAGAAATAGAGAATGTGTGGTGATATGAGATCACAAGTATGCTGTACCACCATCTGGGGGAAATCTGCGTAGCTAAAGCAGCCCCTGCGTGACGGACTTTTTCCAACCATGGATTCCAAGGAAACATCGTGAAGAACTTAAAGCCGCATGAAGTAATGTTTTAGTAGCCAGCGGCCAGAGGGATCGGAGGCCAATAGTATTAATGTAAGGAACATCCATATTTTATGGAATAACGGCTACCCCATCCTAGAGATGGGCAGAGTGTAATGTCAAGAAAGGTGAGCGGTCATTTAACGGCCGACATCTTCATTCAGCACAGCCATCTCCTCAGATATTCTTACGGTCTGATCAGTGTTGCCGGTCAGAACCTATGTACACGGATTGTCGCATTTTACTCTCTCATTTGCATTCCCCCTCTCACATTAAACATTTTAATGGCCCCAACACTTGTTCCCTTACTTCCCGATTCAAACTCGTCTCCGAATTTTCTTTTTAATATTCATTTGAAATTGTATCATTCTCCAACACATGTATTTAGGTTAATTGAATATTTTTAAGCTGTCGTAATTAAAATTCAGAGAAATATGTATATTTATTTCATTAAATTAATCTTAAGTTTTTTTTTTCCAATTTCTTATTAAATTATAATAGTAAGTTTAAGTATAAAATAAAACGCTCAACAAACTAACTGTTAATTGTGTAGCCTAAGCTGCTTAAGCTTTGTTCAAATGACAACCTAGAGTGTAAGTAGCTATAGCTACCTACAGCTTTCTTGGTGAAATATCCTAAGGCTGAAAGTAGCTATAGCTACCTACAGCTTTCTTGGTGAAATATCCTAAGGCTGAGAGTAGCTCTAGCTGCCTACAGCTTTCTTGGTGAAATATCCAAGGCTGAGAGTAGCTAGCTACCTACAGCTTTCTTGGTGAAATATCCTAAGGCTGAGAGTAGCTATAGCTACCTACAGCTTTCTTGGTGAAATATCCTAAGGCTGAGAGTAGCTATAGCTACCTACAGCTTTCTTGGTGAAATATCCTAAGGCTGAGAGTAGCTATAGCTACCTACAGCTTTCTTGGTGAAATATCCTAAGGCTGAGAGTAGCTAGCTACCTACAGCTTTCTTGGTGAAATATCCCCAGGCTGAGAGTAGCTCTAGCTGCCTACAGCTTTCTTGGAGATATATCCAAGGCTGAGAGTAGCTAGCTACCTACAGCTTTCTTGGTGAAATATCCTAAGGCTGAGAGTAGCTATAGCTACCTACAGCTTTCTTGGTGAAATATCCTAAGGCTGAGAGTAGCTATAGCTACCTACAGCTTTCTTGGTGAAATATCCTAAGGCTGAGAGTAGCTCTAGCTGCCTACAGCTTTCTTGGTGAAATATCCTAAGGCTGAGAGTAGCTATAGCTACCTACAGCTTTCTTGGTGAAATATCCTAGGATGGGAGTAGCTATAGCTACCTACAGCTTTCTTGGTGAAATATCCTAAGGCTGAGAGTAGCTAGCTACCTACAGCTTTCTTGGTGAAATATCCTAAGGCTGAGAGTAGCTCTAGCTGCCTACAGCTTTCTTGGTGAAATATCCTAAGGCTGAGAGTAGCTAGCTACCTACAGCTTTCTTGGTGAAATATCCTAAGGCTGAGAGTAGCTCTAGCTGCCTACAGCTTTCTTGGAGATATATCCAAGGCTGAGAGTAGCTAGCTACCTACAGCTTTCTTGGTGAAATATCCTAAGGCTGAGAGTAGCTAGCTACCTACAGCTTTCTTGGTGAAATATCCTAAGGCTGAGAGTAGCTATAGCTACCTACAGCTTTCTTGGAGATATATCCTTGGCTGGGAGTAGCTAGCTACCTACATCTTTCTTGGTGAAATATCCTAAGGCTGAGAGTTGCTATAGCTACCTACAGCTTTCTTGGAGATAAATCCTAGGCTGGGAGTAGCTATAACTACCTTCAGCTTTCTTGGAGATATATCCTGGGCTGGGAGTAGCTATAGCTACCTACAGCTTTCTTGGAGATATATCCTAGGCTGGGAGTAGCTAGCTACCTTCAGCTTTCTTGGAGATATATCCTGGGCTGGGAGTAGCTATAGCTACCTACAGCTTTCTTGGAGATAAATCCTAGGCTGGGAGTAGCTATAGCTACCTACAGCTTTCTTGGAGATAAATCCTAGGCTGGGAGTAGCTATAGCTACCTACAGCATTCTTGGAGATATATCCTAGGCTGGGAGTAACTATAGCTACCTACAGCATTCTTGGAGATATATCCTAGGCTGGGAGTAACTATAGCTACCTACAGCTTTCTTGGAGATATATCCTAGGCTGGGAGTAGCTATAGCTACCTACAGCTTTCTTGGAGATATATCCTAGGCTGGGATTAGCTATAGCTAGCTACCTACAGCTTTCTTGGAGATATATCCTGGGCTGTGAGTAGCTATAGCTACCCTATTGCTTTGCTGGTAGGTGAGAGTGAAAGGGGCTTTCCCTAATAATTAGAGTGGAGGAAATAAATTCCCAAGTGAGAGTAGTGTTGGGTAAAGAGAGAGAGGGTGAGCTAGGCTGAGTAATGAGTGGGGCCGGTAGAGGTCGCTGGGGATTCCACGCATCTCCAGGGACTACCTATGCTCCTCTAGTATTTTATCACTCATTCCCAGGCTTCCTTGATGGCCTCCACTCAACACCTCATTCTTTACAACTGAGAAATTATTAATACATTGGCAAAGCTACCGGCTTTTGTTTCATAGAATTCCAGTTTATCGAAATCGCGTAGGAGGGGATATATATATATATATATATATATATATATATATATATATATATATATATTAATGAATACAAACCGTAATGAGAAATCATTCCGTCAATTTACATGTTAATAACCTCTACAACGGAAAAAGTCGAATTGTAAACAAAAGAGGTCAGCCAACGTCTCAGAGTTGAATAGATAGCTAGAAATATTTTAGACGGAAATGAAAAACAATTACTGAAATATATCTGAATATAACATATTACTTTTATTGAAATCTATTTACAATATCTAGTGCTGCAATTTATAGTGAATCAGAATAATTTTTATCTCAATCATCTAATTGTAGTAATTCAAGAACAAAAGAAGGGGGGGGGTCAACCGAATGTATTTGCATGTATCTGACATATTAAAATTTCAGAGAAAACAATATTTTTTATATGACCTTGGAATGATGTGGCTCATAATAACAATTTATATATATATATATATATAAAATTGTAACCTCTGTCATTGATTTTTTTTTCAAAATTTCACTATACTTTTTTGTTTCACATGTCCTAGACACCATAACTGCAATTTGTTTCTTTCGTGTATGTTTGTTTGTTACCTTTTCACGCATAAACGGCTGAACCTAAACCGGCAAATATGAGCATAAGAAAAGTTGTTTATTTTGTTATTTAAAGTTACTTTTGTCGTATAACACAGTATAAACGAGATATACTCTAAAAACTAAACCAGGAGCCAACAATTTTATTGGGCACTAACCGAACTTAACAAAACTCGGTATGTGAATTGTAATAACTCCCCATTATGGGAACCCTGAAACGAAAATTCGCTATATTTCATTTGTCTATTTGTTTTTCGGCAAATGGGTACATAACACGTAAAATAAAAGTTTTTTTATTTTGTTAGAGAAACTTTTGTTACATTCACTTTTGTCGTAAAATCAAGTAAACACGAGATATTCCCTAAGACTAACTACATTATAGATGATATTTAATTATAATAAATACATGATTATGGTTTGAATTATTCACTGGGAGTTCAAGTGGAGAGGGAATGATTAGGGCCTTATTTTCATTTATTCTTCAAATCTAAAATTTGATTTCTATAAGTCGTCCAACTGACCCTTACGGGAAAACAATGCGCCCAGGCGGGATGTGCAGTTGTACACGTAGAAGCATTGCCAAAAATAAAATAGAATATTTCCGCCTCAAATGATTTCCCGAGCGAAGCCGGGTACCTTAGTTGGTTGTTAATATGACATATGAGTTGGTCTGGAGGTTTACTGAAAGCCGAGAACTAAAAAATCCAAATATCTCGGTTAATATTCATGATACAGAAAATATGTATAGGACAATATTTATTGATCGTTCAATTTTCAATAACATTGATTCTATACAATTTCTCGATTCGACGTTTAGTACCGGAGATATTTCGATTTGTTGACAACCACTATTCCAATTTCAGCCATTTTCGAACTTCTTATTTCACGATTAAATATCGAGTTTGGTAAAGATCAATCAAAAATTGCTACCACTAGAGCGTTAGGTAATCTGCTAAAACATTAGATCCAGAGATACGAGGAATAATGGAGAGTTGACAAGAAGAAGAAAGAATAATATAAGGTCGGGGTTGGAGGTGGGACCTTGGTCTGGAGTGATTGATGGTGATGATGATGCTGTAATGTTGATTGTAATAACACATGATCAGAGCGGTGATTGAATCAAATTGCTCTAGTGAGTGACTGCTACTAGAGTGTGAGGTCGTTGTCTGGGAGGTCTAGGGGCTGCGGAAACTGCACATTTCCCACGTGATGTTACAACATACAACTGATCTCCGATCACCGATGAGAAGAGGACAAGGGAGGCACTGAAGGCTGGAAAAATGAAAGTACGAATGAATCGCTAAACATTTGATTTGTGAAAAAATGTAAACAACAATTGATGACCATCAAACGTTTAACAAGATTGGTTCATAACATTTAACTAGTTTTCTATTTGAGTTATAAAAAAATACATACATCAATTATTTCATAGTATCAATAGTTTAACAAGATACGTTCTATAACAGGGATGTGCAACCTTTTTAATCAAAGAGCCAATTTAAATTTTAAATTTTTTTGGCGGGCCGCACATAAACTAACACTTATTAATGATTTAGAAAACTTTATTTATTATAAACATTGGAAAATTAAAATTAAAAAAAAAGTAAAGATTTTATATACAAATTTTAATGCAAAATAATAAAAAAAACCAATAGGATAACAGAAAAAAAAGAATTTACTTGAAATTTTTAATCAGACATTCGGGACTTTTTTTTTTATACAAGCTAATCAATATCAGCCGGAATTGATGAAGTCGCTACACGTATGCAGCTTTTTAATGTGCATCAATCAGTCTTGATAGGTGGTCATTTTTGATTAATTTCAAGGACGAAACTATTTGTTCGTAAACACACGTACTTCCGAACAGAGACATCCATACGATTTATAAAATTGTTTGATGTTTACTGAGAAAAATACATTTTTTAAATCGGTATTATTCTGCATGTCAATCACTTCCATTTGAAAGTCTTCGGGAACTGTATCCACATCGATATTAAATGGCGAGGAAAACATTTTCATGGAAACCAATGTCTATATATTGTGCGTGTTGTAGTCCCTTGCATTCGAATTAGTGAACACAATTCTTCGGTAATATTAAATTTGGCGTCAATACCACGTAACAATATAGCCAGTTGTGCTGTATTGCTAATATCGCAACTATTGATGGGAGAAAGTCGATAAAATAAACTCAATTTTAGAAATGTTTGGCGGGCCGCATAGATATGTTGAAAGGGCCGCGTGTTTCTCATGCCTGTTCTATAACATTATACGATCAGACTACGGATATCTTTTGAATTGTCGAACCCCTCTAAAGCGTCACTATCCCAGGTCCAATATCAGCTACTAACAAATATGATTTTTGATGCTGACGGAAAGTTTAAATATCCAGTATGGCGTAGATCAAATAAACATATTTGAGTTAGAACATGAAATTTTCGAATGGCGTCATCACACAACAAATTTGAATGTAATAAAAGTCTCTTGAAAACAATCTTTGATAAATAAGCTTAGAATAAAAAGTTTGCTTCAGGGTGAAAACTAAAGAATCCAAATAATAACGATACCAACAAATAAAAAATTAAACGCCAACAAACATTAAATTAAATTATTCATTAGCGTCCACTTTTTACTACTTTGGCTAATTGGGACGGGTTATCTACAGGTTACCACCCTTTTGTAGCCAGGGTGGGACTAAGGATTTTATTTAATGCAATTTCATCACTAAATAAATTCCTGTACCCAGGCGGGAATCGAACTCGCAACTCTAGGTTTACCATGTGAGATTAAAGCCCAAATAAACATTAAATCCATATAATAAAGACATCAAATAAGCATTAGACTTGTAATAAAGACAACAATTTAAAATGGTAATAATAAAAAAATTATTAGTTATTCCTAAATACTTGTACATTTTTATTATTTAAAATTGTTCAAAATTAGATTCAACTTCTCTTGAAATCATAATCAATAGGCGAGAATTTAAATTTATTTTATTACTTAATTTTTATTATTTTTTTGTGGGGTTTAGTTTGAGGTAACATTTGAGCCAAATCATCTAGTTGCGGCTGCTCCTTTATAAGTAATAAAATAAATATTCATGATACAGAAAATGTGCTTATGAATCATATTTCGAACCGAATTATAGTAACGGAGATATTTCAAATTTTCGAAATTCCTCCACCACCCTCTCACTGGGACCGATTTCTGCCATTAACGGACTTGATCTTTTTTTTACATAAAACGATTAAATACCGAGTTTGATAACGACCAATCAAAAACTAAGACTGCTAGAGCGTTTACAAATTTTAGAACACCTTATCTATACTTGCACACTGACTCCACATTTAGGAAACACACTCCAAAAATAAATTCTTAAAAACAAAGACCAATGGCCAATAGACCAAAAGAGTTTCTTTAAAAAAAAAATATCCATTTTTTATATTTTTCTAAACGTTTAATACAAACAGTGGATGTTTTAAACATTTGGAAACATAACATTGGAAGTCTCCCCCCCCCCATTTTTATATTCCTCCAACATGCAATAAGCATGTTGTATAATGCAATAGTATAAGTGGCATGACTTTTTTAATGAAGTCCAATTAATGTTTTGTTGGATAGTTTCACATTTTCTTCAGTTTGAATTTTAATTTATTCATCATTTTGGTTGGCTGTTCTTACTTTATGTATATTATTTGTTTGTTTTCATTTTATTTTATTTTTTCAAGAAAACTTTTATGATGTTTACATTTCATGTATACAAAATCATTAGATATTATGAAGATATATACTCCAATAATAGTATGGTACTGTAGTAAAATATCGCCTTTGGGACTTTTGAAACTACCCTTTCTTCTCATTAGTTACTTTACTCTTTACAGAAAGAAGAAAAAAAAAAAAAAAAAAAACTAGAAGGAATTTTATTGAAATATATTTTTGAGAAAGAAGACATTTTATCCATGTGGAATTTTCCTCAGCCGGTGGAAATGTAGGGAAACAGGCCTCTGTTACAGAAGAGATATATAGAACACATGGTTGGATTGTTGTGTTGGTATCGGCTTGTTAGCAATAATGATGCATTTCCTTTCTCTCTCATCTATCTTACAACTATTTGTTGTTGTTCTCCTGTGTCGTCCTTATTATCTTACTCCGCTCTCGAGACATTTTCCAAAAAACGTTCTTGCCCAAAATAAATATAGTCCGTCACGCAGGGGCTGCTTAACTAAGCAGATTTCCACATATTCTCTATTTATATACAAACAACCGATGATCAGAAGGGGGTTGAGTTACTGAAGGCAGTATACAACAAAGTAAGTATAACTGGCTTAATAGTTACGAAGAAATGTAGAACAATAATTTAAGAGCATCAATAGCTTACTAACATGATTGCTTATATAAAATTTTGCGATCCGACACATGATAACGGAGATTTTTTGAATTCTAAACCTCCACTGACACGGCTAAGTATCAAGTATGGCAGGTTTGTGCAACCTTTGACATGTTTTGGGCCAAACTTTAGTATGCAAATACGTTCGCGGGCCGCTTTTAAAAGTAGTGCATTTTAAAATAGTGTTCATCATTTTTAACGATAGATATCAGACATGAAATTATTCGACAAGGTAATTATAATACAAATTATTAAAGTAACAAAATGAAATCTAAAAAAATCCGTCACGCAGGGGCTGCGTTAACTAAACAGATTTCCCACGTGAGCCACGTATTTTCATTTATCTCAAAACGTAAAAGTTCAATGAGAACAATATTTTGTATTTAAGCTTTAAATAACGTGCTTCATAACATAACAGAATATTGTTAATATGAAATAAGCAGGAGCGGGGGTTTACTGAACACTGGAAACTAAAAAATGCAAATATCTCTGTTAATAATCAAGGTAGTGAAACATATACATAATAACATTTATAGAACATTACATTTGCAATAAGATTGGTTCTATACAAATTTTCGATCCGACGCATAATAACGGAGATATTAAGAATTTTCGAAATTCTCCCCCTCTAACCCCCCCCCTCCCCCTGGCCAGATTTCAGCCGTGAACGAACTTGATCTTTCTTTTTGTATAAAACGATTATATATCAAGTTTGGTAACGATAAGACAAAAATTGCCACCGCTAGAACGGTAACAGACAAATATATATATACATATATACAGTTTTGAAGGGACCTCATTTTCGTCATTCCTGGGTAGGATCAATGGAAATTTGAAGAAAAATTTCGACAATCGCGTCATGAGTACAACCTCAATAGCTGATTTCCCTTATGGGAAATCTGCTAAAATGCGTACAGCATTATGATTAAATCAGAAAATTGGGAATTATTACGAACAATGAAAGTTAAATAGCGACACCGAAATCAATGACACACTTGAGTTTGAATTTCGGAAACTAATCCATTGATGTTTGGATTAATTCCACCGATACAAAATTTTCCAAATTATCGTCAGTACAATGTTTTGATTTATTAACTTTCATCAAGTAGTGCAATATTTTTGTTTAATTGGGTTCTTCAAAATGTCTCGCGGACCAGATCAAACCTTGTCGCGGGCTGTTGGTTGCCCACATATGAAGTATGGTGTAGAACAAATAAACATTTTCCAGTAAAGAACGAAAAATATTTATTGATGACCTCATGACACAACTTATTTCCATTTATCTTACAAAATAAAAGTTCAATGCAAACTATATTTGGTATTTAACCATGGCATGAAGTGTTTCATGACATAACAGCTTATTGTTGATATGACATAAGTAGGAGTGGGGGTTTACTGAAAGCCGAAAACTGAAATATGGGAATATCTACTCGTAGGTTAATATTGAGTTTGGAGAAAGTATGTAAATAACAGCATTTGCAATAAGATTGATTCTATACAAATTTCCCAAGCCTACGTGTAATAACAGAGATATTTTGAATTTTCGAAATTCGCCTCTATACTCTATTGGTTTTTCATAAACTGATTTCATTTAATTTTTTACCTTTAAAAATTGGTCTGCGTTGTTGCATTAGTACCTTATGATAGGCCTATGATTAAGGCACATTTAGTCTTAGGCGGAATCAGTTGGATGAAACAGTTTATTTTTCTAAAATGTCTGAAGCAAACAAACTTCTTGTCTACGTCATCAGCTTTCATTACTTCCTTTCTCGAAGAAAAGGAAGTATTCTGATTTTCAACGGAATTGCCCGGTTTGATTAGTTGCGGCGTCGTGTCAAGAGTTTACGAAATATTTGCTTATATTAAGTAAGTTTTGTATTATTAGAAAACAGTAGGATTCAATTCCTTTAAGGGATGCGCTTTACCGACCCAATAAATATAATTCTTCTTGCGCAATGGACTTATATGAATAATTTATAGGAGTTGTTCCATTTATCGGTCGTAATTCTTGTCTCTTAACGAACGATAGCTGGTGACTTATAAGCCATATATTATAATACTGGGCCGCCCTGGAGTGTCGCAGCATTAGGGAAGAAGCTTTTCCCCCCGAATTGGGGTAAGGACGAGGGAAGAAATACTGGGGGTCTCTGGCAATATTTCGGAATATCGGGAGGGAAGCTGACTGGCTTTATTTATCAGGAGAAATATTATTGTTTGGGATTTGTCCAGTTGATTAGGTAGAGGATGGCAGAATGGATGAGACGGATATCCAATCTCCGAGAGAGGTTCCAGCCATTCATCCTACATTCTAGCCTCTCTCATTCATATCCTCATTCACACCCTCTCTACTACTTTCAGCACATTTCCCTCGAGACAAGTCATACATTGAGCTTGGACTCATGACGCGATTTTTGAAGAATCCTCTGATATCCATCGATCCTACCCAGGACATGACGATAGTGTTGCGAAAACTACTTATATAGAAAATTAAACCGAGTTTACATATTGAAGAAGTACGAAGTAGATCAAAGGAGCCGACTGATGGTCTAGACCACTCTACTTTGGTGTTCGTGCCCGCCTATAAAAGCAGTTCAGCTCTTCTCGAGAGTTAGTTTGTTCTTAGCTATCTTCAACAATGTAGTGCCTTGTAAAGTAAAGGGACAGTGCTATATACTAGTACATTTATATTATTATTTTTTTTATTTATTTTTTTATTTTATTAATTTAGTTTTGTGCCCCACAGCGATGGTGGTTGGCATTATTAGGATGATAATGACTTGTTGCATAGAACAATAATTGTAAAACGTTTAACAACATTGGTTCTATGACATACTTCTATCAAATTCATAATAACGGGGGTATTTTCAATTTTTGAACGCCCCCCCCCCTTAAAACCCTTATGATCTATAGCATATGTGGGCAACCACCGGCCCGCAAGACATTTTGAATAACCTAATTAAACAAAAATATTACACTGCTTACTCCAAACGAGGAATTTGAGGAGAGATTTGTGCGTTCGGCAGTACTTATAAATGCCAAGTTCTTTTCAATAAATCAAACCATTGTACAAGGCTGACTGACGATAATTCGGAAAATTCTTTATGTCTTTTTATCAGTGGAATTAATCCAAAAATCGATAGATTATTTTACCAAATTAAAGTTCATTGATTTCGGTGTCGCTATTTAACTTTCGTTGTTTGTAATAATTCCAAATTTTACGATTTAATTATAATGTTGTAACTATTTTTTTCATTTAATTTTGTTATTTTAATAAATTGTATTATAATTACATTGCCGTTATAATTTCATGTCTTATATCTATCGTTAAAAATTATGAACACTATTTTAAAATGCACTACTTAAAAGCGGCCCGCGAACGTATTTGCAAACAAATGTTTGGCCACTTCATTTCAATTTGAAATACCAAATATGGTTTTCATAGACTTTTACTTTGCGCGATACATGCAAATTAATTGTGTTATGTTAATTAATTGTGCCCATTAATATTTTACGTTCTTGTCTGGTAAGTGTTTACTTGATCTATACTCTATATTTAACCGTTTCAGTGAACGCTAAAGACCACATTTGTTATTGGCTAAAATCGGGCCTGGATTAGTGGGTTTTAGTGGAGAAGGGATATAAAAATTCAAAATATCTCCGTTATTATGAATGGCATCGGAAAATATTATTGAACTGTTAGACTATTGACGTTGTACAATATTTCTCATTGGTTTTTCGTAACTCAAGTATTAAGCGAGTCCTTTTAGTCGTCAGTTTTTTACATATAATGTATACAGTGAGACGAGATCACAAAAGGGCTTATACCACCAGCTGGGAAGTCTGCTTAGTCCTCCATGATGGACTTTTATTATTTAAACTGCTATTGAATACCGATCATAGGTTGGCAGAACCTAATTAAATGACAGTCAGTGGATTATTTGTGCATGCACGGTTTTAATCCAGCTTTGATAATTTCTACTTGAAGGAAATAAATGTAGCTTATTTTTCTTTCCGTGACCATGCTTTAGAAAGGGAGCGTCGATTTTGTGATATGAATTTTTAAAATGGAGCTGAGTACATGAACGGCCTAGTTAGCTTAATAAATGCGCCTGATAATTTGTTTTTTCACGCTATACAAACAATAAAAGAAATGGAAATAAAAAGTGTCACGCAGGGACAGTTCAAAAAGCACGGGAGCTGGGGGTGGTTTTTTTCGCCGTTCGACAGAGCGTAAAAAGGCTATCTTTGCTTTTATTTGGGCCTCTGCTATGTCACTAACATTATTTGGAAATCTCCCTCCCTATTACCCTCCCCATTCATTGATTTACCCTCACTCTCCCTATAACTTTTTATACCCTTTTATTTTTTGTCCAATTTTTAGCAGATTTTGAAAAGATTACTATGACAAAAATGAGATCCGTTCAAAACTGCATACTTCTATATCTATATATCTTTATATATATAATTCTACTGTACGTGTGTATGTCACTGAACTCCTCCTAAACGGCTGGACCGATTTGAACGAAGTTTTTTTTTATTCACTTGGATGACGCCCTGAATGGTTTAGATTCACGAATCTGCCGAGCAGTGGGGGTTGTAAGGGAGGCCTGATATTAAAAATAGCGATATTTCGTTTCCTATTGGGTTTTCGGAACATATGCACAGTATAGAAGTTGTTTATTTTGTTATTTAGAGTAACTTTTTTTATATTCACTTTTGTCGTATAACAAAGTATAAACGAGATATACACTAAAAACTTAAAGTGGGAGCCAACAATTTTATTGTGCACTAACGATTGAACCGAACTTAACTAAACTCTATTTGAAAATTAGTATTAATTCTTCCATGATTATAAGCTATATTAAATTTTTTAGGTTCCAACGGGAGTGGGGGTTATAAGGGAGGCGTGAATAAAAAAATCACGATATTTCATTTTCTATTTGTTTTTAGGCAAACGTGTACACAACAAAAGTTTTTTTTTTGTGTTATTAAAAGTAGCTTTTGTTTTAAACATAATATTATTAAATTTAATATCCTAATCCTTTGAAATATCATGCAGGACAACGTCTGTCGGGTCCGCTAGAATTCATGTATATATGTTTGTTAACTCCTTAGCGGTCGCTATTTTATATTAACCGAGATATTGGGATTTTTTAGTTTTTAGCCTTCACTAAACCCCCACTCCTACTCATAGCAAGTTGTTGTACCATGTACCACCTGATTCTAACCCTTAAATACCAAATATGATTTTCATTGAACTTTTACTTTTTGAAATACATGCAAATGCCTTATCAATTACGATTTTTTGTCCTTTAATCGGAATGTTTATTTGATCTATACCATACTAGACATCAAACCGTTTCACTCAACACCAAAGATCATATTATCGGTTGAAGCGCCGGACCTGGAATAGTAGCGGTTTAAAGGGAGGGAATTTCAAAATATTTTCGTTATTGGATCGTTTACGTTGGAACGTAAAATGTTATAGGACCTATTTATTGTCTACTAAACTAAACTGTTTATGGTCTACATTTGTTGTTATATGCATTTTAGCAGATTTCCCTTAAGGGGAATCAGTTATTGAGGTCGTACTCATGGCGCGACTTTCGAAAGCTTTCTTTAACCTTCCTAGGACTGAGTGGGGTCATCCTGCACCCCACGGCTCGTTTTTCGCTAGCCGTTTTTATAAATTTATAGATATCCCTTAGTCCTTCTAGGAGTTTTCCTCTGCAAGTGTCTTGATTCAAAATATCAAAAAATAAATAGAAAAAACTAAATGAATTGCATGATATTTGAACAATTATTACAAAAAACAGGCCTGGGGTGTGCGATGACCCCACGTAGTCGTTAGTGTGACCAAATTTAGTTTGGTATAAATAAACTTTTTTTTTTTAACTTTAAAATTACTTTTTCTTGGTAGTAAATCGACTCAATAATATTAACTTAATAATTTGAAAAACATGGAGCTAATGTGGTTTAATTTCTTTCACAGGAATTCTAAAGCCTATTTCTTACTTCTTAATTGAATTTCCTAGAAATTCCTGACCTTTAGATTTTACTTTTCTCTCTCCCTATTTTGAAGAATCAGTTTCGTGTTACATTTGTATGTGTCAACATGTTTTCTTCTCGGACAGTGAAAATCATAGAACTAGCTCGCGCTGCACAGCAGGACAGCCTCAATAATCTACCAGGCGAAACACACGATCACCCTTCTGGTTTTGATTCGGGAAATGAGATTTCTGAAGATGAGCACTTCTTAGAAATTGAAGAAGAGGCTAATGATGAATTGGAGGCAGATTATTTCACAGACGAAATTTCGTTTGAAGATTTAGGAGAAATATTTCTATCTAAAGATGAAACTTTTTGGTTGAAGCAACCTTTAGTGCGAAGAAAATCAAGGTCTTCGAATATTATTAACATGCCACCAGGTATTTCTAAACAAATTCCATTAGATAGTGAAATTTAAGATATTTTCAAACTTTTTATTTCTCCGGACATTATAGACGTTGTCGTCAGTTCTACAAATCAGAGGGGATTTCATAATACATTCATATATAATCAAGAACATGGTAAAAATTTGTTGTGGAAAAATGTTACCCCTATCGAAATGTATGCTTATATCGGATTACTGATAATTAGTGGAGCCATGAAAAGCAATAGAGAACCAATAAATATGCTATGGACGAACAGTTACCCTTTCAAAATTCCTATTTTTTCATCTACGATGTGGAGAGATCGGTTCAAAGAAATTTCTTCTAATTGTAGATTTGACAATAAGTACACAAGGTTGGAACGGAAATCCACAGACAAGTTAGTTCCTATAAGAGACGTAATAGATATATTTACAAAAAATTGCCAAAAACATTACCACCCGGGAAGCCATTTGACAATTGATGAACAACTTGTTCCTTTCAGAGGACGATGTCCTTTTCGGGTGTATATGAAATCAAAACCTGCAAAGTATGGCATCAAAATATGGGTAATGGCTGATTGTGAAACAGCATATTGCAAAAATATTCAGATTTATTTGGGAAAAACTGGTCCAACCCCTGAACGTGAACAAGGAAAACGAGTTGTTTTAGATTTAGTTTCCATCCTGGGACCTGGCCATGGCATAACCACTGATAACTTTTCCCCGTCCTTAGAATTGGCGGAAGAACTTCTTGACAAAAAACTAACTTTAATTGGCACACTCAGAAAAAATAAAACATTTATTCCAAAAGAATTCCTGCCAGCAAGAAATCGTCCAAGATATCAATCTCTTTTTGGATTTCAAAGTGAAATTACTTTAGTATCATATGTACCCAAACCAAATAAATGTGTAATACTATTATCAAGCGAACATCACACAAACAATATTATAAATAATGAAACAAAAAAAACAGAAATTATCAGTACATATAATGCAACCAAAAGTGCTGTAGACACTCTCGACAAAATGGTAGCAGAATATTCCACAAAACGGCAAACTAAAAGAAGGCCAATGACGATTTTTATGAATACATTAGATATAGCAGGGATAAATGCATATATTGTGTGGACGAAACTCCATCCTGACTGGAAAATTTCTTCACTTGACAGAAGGCGGATTTTTCTCTTGGAGTTGGGAAAGAAATTAGCAGAACCGCTTATTCGAGAAAGATTGAATAATCCACATTTATGGAGAAGGCTGAAGAGAGATACTATAAGAATGATGGAAAAGTGCATCGACATCGAAGAAAATCAAGAATCGAAGCCTTCGACGTCGATTGCTACAGCAACAAGGCCCAAAAGTAGGGTAAGATGCTATGGAGGGTGGTCCTCGAAAAGTCGATATCAAAGTTAAAAATTTCTGTAACAGCTGTGGACAATTTATATGTCCAAAACATACAAATCATAATCCTGCATGTATAAATTGTGTCAATGTTGAAAACTAGTATTTCTTTTTTATTTTTTGTTTTTTTTAATGTTTTTTTGCTTTAATGATGTTTATAAATATAACAGTAAAATAACTTATTTAATTACTATAAAACTTTTTTTTGTAAATTAATAATTTTAATGATCAAAAGGTACAAATTTTTTAAACGTTTTATTAATAAATAAACAAAAATTATTTTTATATTTGTTTTTATTTTATTTTAACATATAATATACCTAAATATTAAATACATTAAAGAAAAAAGAATTAAATGTGGTTTAGTGTGTAAAATTGAAATTTAAAGTTGGGGTCCGTGCGGACCCCACTCAGTCCTTAACGTTTTACAATCCACCCAGTCCTAGGAAGGTTAAATGTCCATCGATCCTACCTAGTAGATGACGAAAATGAAACCCGTTCAAAATTATATATATATATATATATATATGTGTGTGTGTGTGTGTGTGTGTGTGTGTTTGTATTTATGTATAGAAAATACTTTATATATTATGCTTTGATCGTAACATTGTATAGAACCAATTTTTATGCTTGAAATGTTCTATAAATGTTGTTATGTACATTTTTTCACTGTCTGGATTATTAACCGAGATATTTACATTTGTATTTTGTGTGTGTGGTCGGCAAGAGTCGGCTATGTTCGGGACTTTCCGCCGAGAGCTAGTCCGTTTCCGTAACTGTTCGTCCCTCGTGAATAGGTTTAGAGACCCCTTACTACTACTGTTGTTATTAGGCGGATTTCTCTATTGTATAACTTCACGTGGGAAATCTGCTTAGTTTACGCAGCCCCTGCGTGACGGACTTTTAATATGTACTGTAATAATTCATAGACAAATAAATTATCATTACATTATAGGCTTGAAATATTCACGGATTTGCTATTCTGAGTGTATTACAATTAAGCCGACTGACGGCAACGTATTAGCTAGAAATGAAATAGCTCATGTTAATTTGTTCATTCATTAATGTCCATTTTATGCTACAACGGCTATCCATGTTATTATAATGGATTCAGTAGAACCAATTTTCACAGGACATGTTATTACAGTGAGAAAAAAATAGCAATTTGGTGCTTTGAACACAAATAACCTATCCTGATCCGTTGTAGTTGTCGGTCACTTAGGTTGAAATAATAAAAGTCCGTCACGCAGGGGCTGCGTAAACTAAGCAGATTTCCCACGTGAAGTTTTACAATAGAGAAATCTGCCTAATAACAGCTGTAGTAGTAAGTAACCTATAAACCTAAAACATTATTTAGGGCGTAATAACCCAGTTGTTTCTAGCCCCCTAGAAACAGTTAACCTAACCTCTAAACCTGTTCACGAGGGACGAATAGTTATAGAAACGGCCGCCAGAGCTCTCGGCGGAAAGTCTGAACATAGCCTACTGGTGACCACACGCAGAATACAAATGCAAATATCTCGGTTAATATTCAAGATAGAGAAAAATGTATAGAACAATATTTATAGTAAATTAAATTTGCAATAAGATTGATTCTGTACAATTTTTCGGTCTGACGTATAGTAACGGAGATATTTCGAATTTTCGAAAATCCTCCCCTCTAAACCCCCTCTCCCACTGGTCCGATTTCAGCCGTTAACGAACTTGATCTTTCTTTTTACATAAAACGGTTTAATATCGAGTTTGGTAACGATCAAACAAAAATTGCGACCGCTAGAGCGGTAACAGACAAATATATATATATATATATATATATATATATATATATATATATATATATATATATACAGTTTTGAACGGACCTCATTTTCGTCATCTCCTGGGTAGGATCGATGGACATTTGAAGAAAAATTTCGAAAATTCCGTCATGAGTACAACCTCAATAGCTGATTTCCCTTAATGGAAATCTGCTAAAAGTCAGTCACCTCAGAATTGCTATTTACTTCAAAACTTAAAATTTCAATATTAAGTATTAAGGTTTCAAGTAATGTACTTCATAATATAACAGCTTATTGTTAATATGACATGTTACTACAGTGAGAAAAAAAATAGCAATTTGGTGCTTTGAACACAAATAACCTATCCTTATCTGTTGTAGTTGTCGGTCACTTAGGTTGAAATAATAAAAGTCCGTCACCTCAAAATATCTATTTACTTCTAAACTTAAAATTTCTATGGGAACAATATTTGGTATTAAGGTTTCAAGTAATGTACTTCATAATATAACAGCTTATTGTTAATATGACATGAGTAGCAAATATCTCGGTTAATAATCAAGATAGTGAGAAAACGTGCATAACATTTATAGAACATTACATTTGTAATAAAATTGGTTCTAAACAATGTTTTGATTCGAAGCATAATACAGGAGATATTGTGAATTTCCGAATTTTCCCTTTCTAAACCCTCCCCCCCCCTCGAACTTGTTGGATTTCACCTATTATCGAACTTGTTCTTTCTTTTTAAATAACTGTTACTAAATATCGAGTTTGGTAACGATTAAACAAAAATTGTGAAGAAAATTGGGAAGAAATATTTTGAAAATATCCAAATGAGTACGCTCTGAACAGCAGATTTCCCTTAAGGGAAATCTGCTAAAACTACATGAGCTTGCCGACGTTTCGATAAAATTTATTACCTTTCTAAGTCCTGCAATACTACATGTATATTAACAACAAATGAGGTTACTTGTTGAATTGCTATTTTTTATATATTTAGCGAATTTCCATCAAGGAAAATCAGCTATTGATTACGCAATTTTCGAAAAAACTTCCTCAAATGTCCACCAATTCTACCCAGGCGATGACGACAATGAGGTCCGCTCAAATATATATATTCGTCTGTTACCGCTTTTTGGTTTTATCATTTGCAAAGTCGCGTATAATTATATAGGGTTGGCAGATAAGTCCGTTAGGTTTTTTTAAGGTGAAAGAAAACTATTGTATATTTTGAACATAATTTTCATTTTAATCTACAACGTAATGTCCATTATTTTCTATTACTTTAGCCCATCTCTCCATCAGCTGAATAATCCCATGCTCATAGAATGTCTGTGGTTAATTAGCGAAAAAGTGGTCAAGGTGCTCCCTGACACCCTGTCCGTTTTCAAACCGTTTTCCACCTAAGGAATTTTGTAGAGACCGGAATAAGTGGTAGTCACTAGGAGCAAGGTCCGGTGAATAGGGAGATGGAGCAAAAGATCCCATCCAAGGGCTAACAATTTGTTGCGGGTGACTAACGAAGTGTGGGGCCTGGCATTATCATGATGGAAGACGACACCCTTTCGATTTGCCAGTTCTGGGTGTTTTCGTCGATTTGATTCATTCAATTTTGTTAATTGTGAGCAGTATAGAGTGGAATCGATTGATTTACCTTGTGGCAGCAGGTCATAAAAAATCACACCCTTGAAATCCCACCATACAGAAAGCATTATCTTCTTTGGGTGCAATCCCGCTTTAGATGTGGTTCCAGGTGGTTCGTTGCTAGGTCTCCAAGATTTTTTTCGCACCACATTATCGTAGACAATCCACTTTTCATCCCCTGTCACAAGTCTTTTAAGAAATGGATCGTTTCCTTGACGTTTTCGCAGGGAATCGCAAATGGAAAAAACCGAAAGGACTTATTTGCCAACCCTATATATATAAAACCAAGTGGGAGAAGAAGTTTAGAAAATTCTGAAAATCTGCGTTATTATGCATTTGATGGAAACATTGTATAGAACCAATCTTATTGCAAATGTAATGCTATATATATGTAATGTACGTTTTTTAACCAGCTTGATTATTAACCGAGATATTTGCATTTTTTAGTTTTCGGTCTTCAGTAAACCCTTACTTCTACTCATGTCATAATAACAATAAGCTATTATTAGCCTATGCACCAAATATTGTTCTCATTGAAATTTAATGTTTTTAGATAACTGCAAATACGCGACGTACATGGGAAATATGCTTAGTTAACGCATCCCCTGCATGACGGACTTTTTTCTAATGCGAAAATATGTTTAGATATTTATATACCCTAGCTTGGTGGCACTTTTTTTTTTTTTTTTTTTTTTTTTTTATTATTTTTTTTTTTTTGTATTTTGTTTTTTACGGTCTTTATAAATAAATGATAATTTTACTATATAAAATACTTTACGGAACCTGTTCATAGAAGAGGTCTAAGTGAGTTTCCGCCTCTCGAACGGCCATGAGTTAACGGGCATCGTCGTGGGGTTAAAGCTCCCGGAGCCAAGTCATATCAAAGTTTTATCGCGAACCACTTAAAAAGAAACAGCTCCTTTAACGGCAAGAGTTAAAAATTTATTTGAGAGCGAAACTATTCCGGAGCCCTAGGAGACAATGGCTTAGAACTTTTCTGACGAAACTTTCTTATTCCCCCCACTTATAGCAACTACCGTAGACATTGACTTTATGGCCCCCTAAAATTTAACGCTACAGCAAAAGTGCATTAAAGAATGGAGGAGAAAGGGCACGAAAAAAAAAAAGTTACCTTCAAAATTGATCATTGCCCGTAATATTTTCAAGTTATATCATCGCAATTATGAGTCTTAGGCACATTCTGAAGGACAGAGTAGATTATTTTAATTTATATGATAAGGGTTATTTCCCCTCTTTTGTTTTTGTTTCTTTTAATGAATTTTTTTTAAAGGCAATTTGCATAATTACATAAAAGAAAAATTTCGTTTCTTGGAAAACAAATTCATTTTAAGGCCTATTATCCTTGGGAAGTGACTCTTACAAATTGTATTTAATTGTTGCGAAATTTTGTTGCTACGTCAAACACATTCCCGTTTAATCACGTTTATAAGAAGTATATAGAAAAAAGTCCCTCTCGAAGGGACTTGGTAAACTAAGCAGGTGGCTGACGTGAATAATACAAACTATAATGAGAAATCTTTCAGTCAATTTACATTTAAATAGCCTCCACAAGCATCTGGATCGTAAACAAACAGGTCAGCCAACCTCTCAGAGCTGAATTAATAGAGATAAATATTCATGACCTGGAAGAAAAACAATTACTGAAATATATCTGAATATAATATATTAATTTTTAGAACATATAAAGAGGAGTGGATATAAGAAGAACTTTATTTACATGTACATCGTTTAAAAAAAGTCTCTTGAAAACAATATTTCGTATTTCAGCTTCTCAACAGAGTATTGTTTAAGCGGCGGGTGCAAGAGTGGGGGTTTGATTAAGGCGGAAGCCTAAAAAGTGGAAATATCTGGGTTAATATTGAAGATAAAGAATAAGTGTATAGAACAATATTTGTAGTACATTTAATTTGCAATAAGATTGGTTATAATCAATTTTTAAATCCAACGTATAATTACGTCAATATTTGGAATTTTCAAAATTCATCTGTAAACTCTCCTCCTACTAGTCCGATTTCCGCCGTTAACGGGTTTGACCCTCCTTTCGAAATAAAAAGATTAAATATCGAATTTTATAACGACCAAACTAAAATTGCGACAGCCAGAGCGTTAACAAGCACACACACACACACACACACACACACACACATATATATATATATATATATATTACAATTTTGAACGGACCTCATTTTCGTCATCTCCTAAGTAGGATTGATAGACATTTGAGGATTTTTTTTCGAAAATCGCGTCAGGAGTACAACCTCAACAGTTGATTAATATATAGGGCATTCCTGGAGAGGTGGGCATAGGTTGAGCCAAGATGGGTATCTAGAACCTTCTAGGCAGCCCGGCCCTGGTTCGGCCAATCAGCGGGTCTTGCTAGGGCTAATATAAAATCAGTGTTTGACTCTTGTGTTAAAGTTCTGTATAATAAGTACGTGAATTTAACAGTGTATAAAGTGGTTAGTTGTGAATAATTGATTACAAAGTGTGTAGTTTGCCGACAAATAAATATTTTAGTGATAAAAATCTTAAAGTTTATGTATTTAATTTTGCAATCTGGAAATATAATCAACGTTTATTATTTTTGTAATAAACGGGATAATTTGTTGCAAAACATTTAGGACTATTTTAAAACTCTAATAAAGCTGGGTCATTATTAAAATATATTTTGTTTTATTAATTGCCGTTACTTTAGAAGAATGTTCTGATGATGTTTTTGCGTGCACGTTTTATGGTTATTTTTTATGTATAATGAAACCATTGGGCTTGAACATATTAATATGTCTACTATTTTGATGTTGTGGCACGAACCGTGTATTCTGGCCTTAATAGTTGTAGTGAAAATAACTACCGAATTTTAATAGTGCATTAATACCTTGAGATTGTTGTTCTGTTGTTGTTGTTAATTCGGCAAATATTAATAACCTAAGCGAGTCCTACAGTTAGTGTGAAAGGGATTTATCTGCCAGTATCTTATTACAAATACACTCCAGCCATTCTTGTAGGAACTGGAACTGTGTCTTTGGTATAATGATTAACTCCGAAGGCGGAGAGTTTATTAAACTAGTCAACAACTAAGAAAAATGAGGGACGTAGGTTTTATTAGCAGATTCCCTTGTTATTGTGGTCGGACTCATGAAAGATTAAGTTCGTTAACTGCTAAAATTGGACCGGGAGGTGGAGGAATTTCTGGTAAGTTTAAGTTTCCAGATCTTTTAATAGAAACTGTGCGTTTAGTGCAATTACCAGTGAACATTAGTGCAGTACAGTGTTTAGTGAACATCAGTGATTCTTGAAATCATGTGCAATAACAATAGGAATTTGAGAGTGCATAGTGGTGATGAATAATTTATAAAGCGCGTAAATAAATGCAGTGATTGTCAAATAAATATTTTACTGATAAAAACGTTAAAATTTGTGCATTGTTTTTGCAATCCAAAAGAACCCTAACAATCAACTTTTACTTTTTTTTTTTATAATAAACGTAACAGTAAATTCTATAACTGGATGGTTTGGGTTGTTTTAATGCGTACTGGTTGGTTTTTATTTTAAAGAAATTTGTTTTTTTTACTTTGATTTTTTTCTGTTTGTTTTCTATTGTTTCATCTCTGTGTTCTGTGACTTCATTTTGCATTTGTTTTTTCATCTATTTAATATGTGCTGAAACTTTAATGTGGGAAATCCCTCTGGCGTGTAGCTCACTTAATCAAAGTTATTAAAAATACTGCTCGTGACGTGAGGTCAGGATAAATTCTTGTTAGTTTTCGTCTTGACTAATTTCTTTCTTTCAGAGAATTTTTAAAATGTTTATTTAATTAAACTTATTTTCGGTTCATCATATCCCCATCTCTTTCTTTGCATTTTGATGTAAGTGCATGAGAAATTCGATTAAGAAATGCTTATTTCAAGTTATAGTCTTCTGCTCATTGCGAATGTTAAAAAATGTAGGCTTGGAGCAGGATTTCTTGAAGGTATAATTTTAAGTCGGTTGCTCCATTTTCTTCTTAATGGTGGTGGAATGTAAATTTTTAAGAAAATAAGAACCTTTTATTAATTTTATAATTATACATGTAGGTTAAATATTCCTCGTTTTATTTGTTGTCTGGGTTTCATTTTCTTTTGATTGCTGCGAGTCTTTTTATTCAAAATTGATTTGAATAAGAGGCTTTTTACTTTTTTACCCTTTAGTATTTTCGTTCTTTATTATATTTTAATATTGTTCTTGAATACTATTTAAGGGGCATTATGTAAGCTGTTTTTCATGTATGTGGTAGGTAAGCTGTTCGTTATGACTTATACAACAGGGAGATACAACTATTCTAATTTCAGTATTTTAACTATTTAAGAATTTTTGTTCTATCGAGGGGCAGTGGTATCTACCATATATTCACTTATACCATAAATATGAATTATTAGTACATAAATTTACTAGTTTAAAATATTTAGTTTACGTAGAGTTTTCTAATACCTTGTATCGTACACAGTGTTCGCTCAGGTCAACTCATGACATGTGCATATTTGTCGAAAAGCCAATAGGAGACGAAATATTGCAATTTTTCTCCCTCCTGCTTTTTCCCCTAGACGTTTTGGTAAAGCTTATAATTATAGAAAAGTTAATGCTAATTCATATATCGAGTTTTGTTTAGCTTGGGTCAGTCTTTTGTGTCCAATAAAATTATTGACTTCTGCTATAGTTTTACCTTATATCTCGTTTATTCTAACGTAAGTTATACGACAAATGTGTATATAACAAAGATTACTATAAATAACAAAATAAACAAATTTTGGTATGTGCACTTTTGATGTAAAACAAATACAGAATGAATTTAGCATATTTCCCTCGAGGGAAATCAGCTATTGAGGTCTTACTCATGACGCGATTTTTGAACATTTTCCTCAAATGTCCAACGATCCTTCCCAGGTGATGACGAAAATGATATCCATTGAAAACTTATATATATATATATATATATATATATATATATATATATATATATATATATATAAAAAAAATTGTAACCTCTGTCTGTACATTGATTTTTTTCGCGAAATTTCACCATAACTTTTCGTTTCACATGTCATAGACACCATATCTGCATTTTGTTTCTTTCGTGTATGTTTGTTTGTTTGTTTGTTACCTTTTCACGCATAAACGGCTGAACCGAATTTTATGAAACTCGGTATGTGTATTAGCAGTGAGGCCTTCATTATAATAAGCCATACCAACATTTCTATGTACGGGCAGGAGTGGGGGTTATAAGGGAAGCCTGAAATTAAAAATAGCAATATTTCGTTTCCTATTGGTTTTTCCGCAAATATAAACATAACAAAAGTTGTTTATTTTGTTATTTGGAGTAACTTTTGTCATATACACTTTTGTCGTATACCTAAGTATAAATGAGTTATACGTTAAAACTTTAGCGGGCACTAACGGCTGAACCGAACTTAACAAAACTCGGTATGTCAATTAGCATTAATTCTTCCATGATTATAAGTTATATTAAAATGTTTAGGTTCGAACGGGAGGGTAGTTATAAGGGAGGCTTGAAATAAAAATTCACCATATTTACATGTATATGAAACGGGAAATATAAAAATATCGAAGACTGTGAAGAATTATCGAACAAATGATTCTATTATTAGCAAATCACCGGCAAAGACGGGTATCAATCCTAAACACTGGGACGGGTAAATGTCAAAATATTGTGCAATGTAAAGCCTGCTAAAAAATACCATCACCATTCAGACTCAAATGAATTCCCGGGCGAAGCCGGGTATCTGAGCTAGTATATATATATTTGTCTGTTATCGCTTTAGCGGTCGCAATTTTTGTTGTTTTGTTGTACCGTTACCAAACTCGATATTCAATTGTTCTTTGTAAAGAAAAATCAAGTTCGTTAATGACAGAAATCGGAGATGGAATAAGGGGTGGGGTTGGAGGGGGGAATTTTGGAAGTTCAAAATATTGTAGTTATATAGAGCCGTATAGCAAAATGTTTTACAACCAATCTTGCTATTGGTGCTCTGCAATTGTTGTTCTACACATTTTTTCGTAACTCAAGCAATAAGCGAATTATTTCCACTTACCTTTTTTTCAGTCTTCAGTAACTCCCCCAACCCTCCTAACAAACGTTTTATTTATCGATTTTTACATAGAAATAGAGAATGAGATTACAAGTGTGTTGTACCTGCTTAGTTACCGCAGACCCTTTGGGACGGACTTTTTTTTGTAATAGTTTTCGTTGATAGTAGTTGTAATTATGTGTTAATTAGAGCCTAGAGGTAAGAGAGTGTGTTAGTGTGCCAGTGCATGAGCCTAGATGTCTGCCTGTGTAGAAAGAGGGGCATATCTCCAGTGTTTGGGGGGATTTTTGTTTTCCCAGGGTGCCATCTACTTTCGCCGGCCTCCCCCTCACTTCCTTGTCAGCTCCATTGTTTCAGCGCCGTTCCCATTGTCCCCTTTTGTCACCCTTTCATTTTCTTCTCCTATTTGCACCCTTTGCCCATTTCCAGCTCACATATCAATTCATTGTGTTTGCGTTTTCACCTTTGTTCCAGCTGGAATTAGGCCGCTGCTTAGAGCCGTTAACGCCTTGCTCTTAATATAAACTCGATAAATGTCCCGAGTACCATTTATTTATTACCGAGTATTTATTTCGTGGCCAACTCACTAAATGAAATTCATAATGTCACGCATGGGTTGCCTTAACTAAGCATATTTCCCACATGATTGCATTTATCTCAAAACGTAAGTTCAATCAGAACAATATTTGGTATTTAGGCAATCAAATAATCTGCTTCATAATATAATTGGTTATTATTTATATGACATGATTTTTTTATTTATTCAGAAGCACCCGCATCATTAATCTCTGCTCAAAGTTTTACAATGTAAAATGAAAAAAAAAAATTATTGAAATATAACAAAAACTGAAATAACAAATAAAAAAATTAAATACAACAAATAATCATTAAATACTAGTAATAACGACAATTAATAAACATAAGACATAAATAAACATTAGATAAACAAACATAAATAAACATTAGAGTAGTAATAAATACAACAATTTAAAATTGTTTTAATAAAAATAATAGTTATTCCTATATACTAGTACATTTACTATATATTATTATTTTTTTATTTTAATTTTATTTATTTAGTTTTGTAGCTCATAGCGATGGTGATTTGCATTATTAGGATGATATATTTACTCCTTCATGTGCTTACCTTTTTTTGTACTTTTATATTATGGAAAATATTTCTTTAATATCTGATTCTTTCTCATATCCGTGCTTTTTCCAAAGAATATAATAAAAGTTAATACTTTTAAATCTTTTTAGGTATGCTGTAGACCTATTCTATTTTGTATTATATGTTTTTGTAAATGTTCATGTGTATTAGATATGTTAATATGTCATGAGTAGGAGTGGGGTTTTATTGAAAGATGAAAACTAAATAATCCAAATATCTCGGTTAATATTCATGTTTGAAAAATATTTATATAGCAACATTTAATGGCAATTAAATTTGTAATAATATTGCTTCTACACACTTTTACCATTAGACTTTTTATAACGGGGATATTTCGAATTTTCGAAATTCACCCCCTCTCCCGAGTCCGATTTCAGCCGTTAACGAACTTGACCTTTCTTTTTACATAAAACGCTTATATATCGAGTTTGGTAACGATCAAACCATAATTGCGAACACTCGATCGGTAACGGTCTTATATAAAATTTTGAGCGGGCCTCATTTTCGTCATTTATGTAGGGTTGATGGAAATTTGAAGACAATTTTTTTGAGTACGACCTCAATAGCTGATTTCTCTTAAAGGAATTCTTCTTAAGAGAAGAAATGAGGGGGGGGGCAACCTTAATTTATAAACACACCCTAAAGATTATTATAGAAACAGAAGTAGAACCGTTTCACGCCGAAACTACAGAACCAAATTTTATAAAACTTGACACGTTTACGTATATTACTGCTAACTCAATTTGTATCCTGATATAAAGGAGTGGAGGAAATAAGAATCTACCATATTTCGTTTACTATTGCTTTTTCGGCAAAGATTGACTGAATAAAAGGCTTTTTTTTAATCTTTTTTTTTTTTATTTAAGTAACTTTCGTTAAATACAATTTTGTGGTATAACGAAGTGTAAATGACATATGCTAAAAACTATAGTGGTAGTTAACAATTTTATTGGGTACAAACGACAGAGGGGAATTAATCAAAACTCGGTATTTGAACTAGCATTAACTCCTCCACGTAGGAGTGTGGGTTATGCGGAAAGCCTGGAATGAAAAAAGTCCGTCACGCAGGGGCTGCGTATACTAAGCAGATTTCCCACGTGAAGTTTTACAATAGAGAAATTTCAAGAGAACCGAACAGTTACGGACACGGCCGAACTAGCTAGCCGGAAACTCACGACTGCAACCGAAGTTAGCCGATCTCATCATGTCCGTTACGCTCAATAAAATGCAAATATCTCGGTTAATATTCAAGATAGAGAATAAATGTATATAACAATATTTATAGTAAATTTAATTTGCAATAAGATTGGTTCGGAGATATTTCGAATACCCCCCCTACCCAGGAGATGACGAAAAGGAGGTCCAAAATTATATAGATATATATATATATATATATATATATATATATATATATATATATATATATTTGTCTGTTAATGCTCTAGCGGTCGCAATGTTTGTTTGATCGTTACCAAACTCGATATTTAAGCGTTTTATGCAAAAAGACAGGTCAAGTTCGTTAATGGCTGAAATCGGACCAGTGGGAGGGGGGGGGTTTCGAAAATTTGAAATATCTCCGTTATTATGCATCGGATCAAAATATTGTATAGAACCAATCGTATGGCAAATTAAATTTACTATAAATATTGTTATACACATTTATTTTCTATCTTGAATATTAACCGAGATATTTGCATTTTTATGAAGTCTATGGGACTTATATGTGTATGTTCGGATTAGTTCGGCTGTTTCCGTTAACTCTGGTGGAAGCTCCTTCTAACCTTACCTGTCGTTTCTAACCTTACCTTACCTTCCTTACTTTGTAAGATTTATGCAAATACGTTCTGTTCATCCGCCCCCGCCCCCTTCTTAGTTCTTGGATTAAAATTTGAGGTATTATAATATAAATTATTCTTACTATTCAGAAGCCGTTTCAGTTGGGAATTTATTAAAATTAACTGAAAGATTTCTCATTACCGTTTGTAGTTACGGTGTTGTGTTACCAGTATGCAGATTTCTCTATTGGAAAAACTCACGTGGGAAATCTGCTTAGTTTACGCAGCCCCTGCATGGCGGACTTTTTTCTTTCCGTTAAGAGATTTTCTGTCCTGTTTGTTTAAATTGCAGACGCTTCCTGTCGGGAGGTTTCTTATTGTTTGTATTTATTCACTTAATATTCACATGGTGTTGTGTATGTAGATTTATCAACTGTTTAACTTCACAAGGGAAATCTGCTTATGTTATGCAACCCCTGCGTGACGGATTTTATTCCTATTTTTTTATTTATTATTATTTTTTTATTTTTAAAATTACATAAACATAAGTATATTGAGCCGAGCCGCTGGTAAGAAATGTAGCTGAAATATGATGTTGGAGGGAGGGAGTATGAACCTGATAGATATGGAGTATATCCTGAGGAAGGAAGGCAGGGGGTGGGGGAACAGGAAGGATGTCCCGTCTCTCTCTCTACCTTCAGATTTATCTCTCTCATTCTCTCATCACTTATCCTCTTCATCCCTCCCTCTCTCGGCCAATCAATACTTTTACTTTTTAATACCGACCCCTCCACCCACCCCCTCTACCCCAAGGAGTTCTTAAGGAGGACTCCATTCAACCATTTCATTGGAGAAGGTCGATATGATTAATCATGCCATTCATAAAATATTCCGCAACGCATGAGCTGCGTTTACGCAGCTAGATCACTAAGCAGATTTTCCATGTGTGTTAGTCGGGGATTTAAGAAAGGGTGAAAACAAGTAAGTACAAATAACTCGATAGAATACTTGAGTTACTAACAAAATGCATACAAAAAAAGTCAGTCACGCAGGGTAAATTAAGCAGATTTCCCGCGTGAAGTTTTACAATAGAGAAATCTTCCTAATAATAACGGCAGTAGTAACGAATCTCTAATCCAATTCACGAGAGACGAACAGTTACGGAAACGGCCGAACTAGCTTCCGCCTGAAAGTACCGAATATGGCTGACTTCTACCGACCACTCACAATACAAATGCAAATATCTCGGTTAATATATAAGATACAGAATAAATGTATAGAACAATATTTATAGTAAATTAAATTTGCAATAAGATTGATTCTATACAATGGTCCGATCCGACGCATAATAAGGGTGATATTTCGAATTTTCTATCCCCCCCCCTCCCACTGGTCCGATTTCAGCCATTAACGAACTTGATCTTCCTTTTACATAAAGCGATTAAATTCCGAGTTGGGTAAAATCAAACAAGAATTGCGACCGCTAGAGCGTTAACGGCAAATATTTATTTATATATATATATATATATATATATATATATATATATATATATTTATATATATATATATAATTTTGGACCTCATTTTCCTCATCTCCTGGGTAGGATCGATGGACATTTGAAGATATTTTTGAAACTCGCGTCATGGGTACGACCTCAATAGCTGATTTCCCTTCTGAAATCATATTAGGGAAATCTGCTAATAATTGGAGACTATCAATAGTTTAACAAGATTGACTCTAGAACATTTTACGATGCCGCTCATAATAAAGGATATATTTTGAATATAGGAATTACCACCAACATTCTCCCACTATTCCAATGAATTTGTATGAATCTCACAAATTAAACGTTCAATGAAAACCATATTTGGTATTTAACCTTGGAATAAAGTGGTTCATGATGTAACAGCTTATAGGTAAAATGGCATGAGTAGGAGTGGGGGTTTACTGGAAGCGGAAAACTATAAAATCCAAATATATCGGTTAATATTCATGATACAGAACTAATAGATAGAACAACATTCATTGAACATTACATTTTCGATAAGATTAGTCCTGCACACTTTTTCGATCCGACGAATAATAACGGCAATTTTTCGAAATTTCCACCTCTCTCCCGCTCCAATTTTATTCTTTAACGAAGTATATATATAAGCGTTTTATGCAAAAAGAAAAATCTAGCTCGTTAACGGCTTAAATCGGACGAATTATATATATATATATATATATATATATATATATATTGGGTATGGGAATACGTTTTAATTGTTTTAATGGTGAAAAAAAAACAAATTGGAATAGAGAAATAAAAATGTACTTTATTCAAAATAATTTCCATTTGAAGCGGCAACCTGGGCCCATCTTCCCCAAGTTCCTCGTCTTGAAATTTTTTTGGGGCACCATGGCGTTCTTTGTCATCGACATTAAAGTCACCACTTTTGAAGTGCTTGAACCAATATCTGCAAGTCGCCTCCGATGGAGCATGGTCACTATAAACATCCACAAACAAGCGATACGTTTCTGCAGCACTTTTCTTTAAAAGATAGTAGTGAAGCAGAACTTCCCGCAAATGCTGTTTTTTTGGAACATATTCCATGATAAAAGATATCTAGATTCTGAGTTGGTATTCTGGCAGGTGGAAGTGACTTCTAATGTAGGTAGGATGAAATAATGTTGGCTACGCTTCCACTATAATAATTTAATAACACGGCAAAGCGCTTTCGATGCTGTGCATCATCGTCAGTGCCCTGTTGACACACACAATAATAGTTACAATTTACTATAAAATATTTTAGGTACATATAACAAAAAACTTATTTTTCTTTGGGCTAAAAACATATAAAATTTAACGTGAAACTAAATAAAATATAAAACATTAAATAAAATATAAAACATTTCAATAATTAACAGTTATTTTTAAATTAGGTTGGTACAAATAGACAGTTAAAGCTAACTGAAAGAAGCCCTATATGAACAAAGACGTTTTACAAGACAAAGAAGAGAAAGGGAGACAAAGGGGACTTACCGAAGGTTTTCGATGTTGACCTGTCGGCTCTTGGAGCTAGACTGGCTTTTCATTCCAGCTAGTTGAGGTAAAGAGGCTGTTGGAACAAATTTTAGAGGGCAGACATCTTCTTTAATATTAATGTTATTCTTTGCCGTTAGAAGGTCCAATCTAATCTCCAGTCCCTCAACCCTGTCCATTTTCCTTCCCTTAGGTAGGTGGTGCAAAACTTCCAAATGTAGAGAGTCCTGGTCATGATTTTCGGCCATTAGGTGTTTTTTCATTTCACTTGTTTTTGTGGTGAAATGTTCTTTAACCCTTGTTTTTATCTTCCTGCCACTCTGCCCTACATATGTAGCTTCACAGGAATGGCAAGATATCCGATAGACGCCAGACTTCTCCAGAGCGGAAACAGGATCTTTGGGGTTGGGGAACAGATTTTTGAGGGTCTTCTTGCTCCGGTAAGCTGTCTTGATGCCTGCTTTTCCCAGTAAGTTTCCTATTTTCACTGAGAGGGGTTTAATGAAGGGGATGCTAAGTGGGTAGCCGGGATTATCATTCCTTTTGTTGGTGGGAGTGATTTGTAACTCTATCTCGGTTTTTCTTCGGAGACGTTTTTCCAACATTCTGTCGACTAAGTTCTCCGTATATCCATTTTTGAGCGCCAAATATTTGATAAAGGATAATTCTTGGTTGAAGTCATGTTCAGATAGGGGGATATTGATAAGGCGGTCGATTAGGAAGGTAAATCCCGACATTTTATATTGAGTGGTAGGAATCGGCGGGTATCATGATGTCACTCGTACTGGGTTTTCTGTATATATTAAAGGAATGACTCCTCCCCTCTCTTCTTATTTGGAGATCAAGGAAATTTAACAATCCCTCTTTTTCAACTTCTACAGTGAACTTAACAGATCTATGGCAGCCATTGACATAATTTAAAAGGTCATTGACTTTGTCTAAGCTACCCTCGAAACTTATGAATATGTCATCCACATAGCGAACATAAAAGTTAATTAAATTGTAGCATGGGTTTCTCGGTGACATGATATATTTTGTCTCCAAGTATTCCATAAAAAGGTTAGCTGCAAGAGGTGATATTGGAGAGCCCATGAACAAACATCAGGAGAAGGAGTAAAATTTATTTTGGAATTTAAAGTAATTTTGATTCAAGCAAAGGGCCAGCAGATCTAAAAATTCTTGGGATATGACAGGGTTTACGTTTTTAATTTTGAAAATTGAATCGAATACATATAGTACATCTTTGGGCGGTATGTTGGAAAACATATTCATAACATCAAGAGATGCTATAATCCTCTCTTCCGGAAAGTGTTCGTCTGGGTTTGTAATTCTCTTGACGAATTCCATACTGTTTTTGATAGAGTAGGTAGGATTAAATTCAGCAATGTTAATAAATTTTGAAGTGAGAGTTTTCGCTAATTTTTCAGTGGGTGCCGAATTGAAAGAGACTATGGGGCGTAAAGGTATGTCTTGTTTGTGTGTCTTAGGGAGGCAGTAAAGGCGCGGGGCAATGGGTTCATTTGTGTCACATATTTTCTTTCAGATTCACTCAAGAGATTATGTGCATTTTTTATAGCTTTCCTAGCAGCTTCATTGTATTTTCTAGTAGGGTCCGATTCTAATTGAACACATCCTAAATCTCTGATAACTTCTAAAACTTTATCGTCGTAGGTTTTTCTATCCATTATCACGCATGTGGCGCCTTTATCTGCTTTAGTAACTATAAGATTGTTTTCTTTAATTTTCTTTGTTAACTTATTAATTTCAGGCCAATCCCGACACTTCGATGAATTTTTGAATTCTTTATTATAAAGATAGTTTTCAATTTCTAATCCTACCTTTCGAATTTCTGGGCTGTCAATGTTAATAGATTCAATGGCCGCCATAAGTTCGATCATTTCTTCTCTATGGGGAGGGAGTGAGGGACGAGATAGAGTTACAAATCACTCCCACCAACAAAAGGAATGATAATCCCGGCTACCCATTTAGCATCCCCTTCATTAAACCCCTCCCAGTGAAAATAGGAAAATTACTGGGAAAAGCAGGCATCAAGACAGCTTACCGGAGCAAGAAGACCATCAAAATCTGTTCCCCAACCCCAAAGATCCTGTTTCCGCAACAAGGGTTAAAGAACATTTCACCACAAAAACAAGTGAAATGAAAAAACACCTAATGGCCGAAAATCATGACCAGGACTCTCTACATTTGGAAGTTTTGCACCACCTACCTAAGGGAAGGAAAATGGACAGGGTTGAGGGACTGGAGATTAGATTGGACCTTCTAACGGCAAAGAATAACATTAATATTAAAGAAGATGTCTGCCCTCTAAAATTTGTTCCAACAGCCTCTTTACCTCAACTAGCTGGAATGAAAAGCCTGTCTAGCTCCAAGAGCCGACAGGTCAACATCGAAAACCTTCGGTAAGTCCCCTTTGTCTCCCTTTCTCTTCTTTGTCTTGTAAAACGTCTTTGTTCATATAGGGCTTCTTTCAGTTAGCTTTAACTGTCTATTTGTACCAACCTAATTTAAAAATAACTGTTAATTATTGAAATGTTTTATATTTTATTTAGTTACCTAAAAATATTTTATAGAAAATTGTAACTATTATTGTTGATTGAAATGTTTTATATTTTATTTAGTTTCACGTTGAATTTTATATGTTTTTAGCCCAAAGAAAAATAAGTTTTTAGCAGATTTCCCTTAAGGGAAATCAGCTATTGAGGTTGTACTCATGACGGAATTTTCGACATTTTTCTTCAAATGTCCATCGATCCTACCTAGTAGATGACGAAAATGAGGTCCGTTCAAAACTGTATATATATATCTATATATATATATATATATATATATATATATATATATATATATATATATATATATCTATATATTTGTGTGTTACCGCTCTAGCGGTCGATTTTTTTTTTTGATCCTTACAAAAATTAATTTTTAAGCGTTTTATGTAAAAATAAAGATAATGTTCGTTAACGGCTTAAATCGGATCAGTGGGAGGGGGGGTTTAGAGGGGAGGATTTTCGAAAAATCGAAATATCTCCGTTACTATACGTCGGATCAAAAGAGTGTATAGAACCAATCTTATTGCTAATTAAATTTACTATAAATATTGTTCTATACATTAATTCTCTATCTTGAATATTAACAGAGATATTTGCATTTGTATTCTGCGTGTCACCAATAGGCTATGTTCGGAGTTTCCGACGAGAGCTCTGGTAGCCGTTTCTATAACTATCGTCTCTCGTGAATCGGTTTAGAGGTTAGGTTAACTGTTAGAAACTACTGGGTTATTACGCCCTAAATATTGTTTTAGGTTTAGAGGTTTTTTACTACTACAGGTGTTATTAGGCAGATTTCTCTATTGTAAAACTTCACGTGGGAAATCTGCTTAGTTTACGCAGCCCCTGCGTGACGGACTTTTTGTTATATGTACCTAAAATATTTTATAGTAAATTGTAACTATTATTGTGTGTGTCAACAGGGCACTGACGATGATGCACAGCATCGAAAGCGCTTTGCCGTGTTATTAAATTATTATAGTGGAAGCGTAGCCAACATTATTTCATCCTACCTACATTAGAAATCTAGATGTTAACACTCCAAGCAAAAGTTATGAACTGTGTTTATCACATAACTAACACCCTTTCTTAATCCATGTATGGAAGATTAGATAAGATGTAAGAGATAACAATTTCAACATTAAAAAAAAAAAAAAACAATTAAACTTATTCCCATACCCAATATATATATATATGCTGTTACCGCTATAGCGGTCGCAATTATTCTTTTATCGTTACAAAACTTGATATTTACTCGTTTTATGTATAAAGAAAGATCAAGTTCGTTAATGGCTGAAAGCGGACCAGTGAAAGGAGGGGTTTAGAGGGAGAGATTTTCGAAAATTCAAGAAAAACCGGTGTTTTTATAAGTCGGATCGAAAAATTGTATAGAACCAATCGTATTGTAAATGTAATTATCTATAAATGCTGTTATATAAGTTGTTTCTCTAATTTGAATATTAACTGCTTAGTTGTCAGCCGTTGGTAAACCCCCACACTCCCCATTCAGTTTAGTTAGGTAGTTTTCTCATCCCTTGGGTGACGGCCGTTTTCTATTGCAAATATCTTTGAAATGTGTCCTAGCCTAAAGAGGAGAGAGAGAGAGAAAAGTGTAGGAGGTGTAGGGAGAAAGCTATGGATGAGCCTTTGGTTTCTACTTTATGCGAATTTTCCCGTTTGGTGATGGGCCGCCGGCCCGACCTACTTCGTCATAGCCCCCGGGTCTCTATATGTCTCTTCCGGATTTAGACACTATTCGAGAGGAACTTGGGGCTTCTAGGTCAGGAGGAAGTCGTATTTCCTACCTGTTCGCGTCATTTAGATCTCAGATTGCAGTTTTCATTTTAACCCTTCCGTATGCATTGCTAGATTTATGTTTCCCTTTAACCTGCTCTATATTTTGATCCTCGCATATGTAAGAATTCGTTAAATATAATCTGGACTACTTAGGCCAATCTGTTACAGAAAGAAATGCTGACAAAATGGCAAAGCAAGGATGACCATTATAAGCCTTCACGAGGCAAATTTTAATTTCATGAATAAATTTAAGCCTGGCTTAACATGTCACCAGTTTTCTAACTGAACACGGAGGGACCCTGGCCAATATGTAGTGTGATGGCGTCATCTAGGATGATTTCAGGTCTTGAATCGAAAATACTATTTCATGTGTACTCAATATTTAACTGTTTAATCCGGCTCAAACGTTCATATTCATTAATGGCTGAAGTGGGGGCTCAGGTTAGCCATGTTAGTTAAAGCGTGGCCCACATTAATCTCACATGGTAAACGTAGAGTGACGAGTTAGATTCTCGCCTGGGCAAATAGGAATTTATTTAATGGCGAACTCATTAAATAAAATCCTTAGTCCCTCCCAGGTTAGAAAAGTTAACCTGTAGAAAACCCGTCCCAGTTAGCCATAGATGCAAAAAGTGGACGATTATAAATAATAATAATAATCTGGACTATTTGGGCTGTTACAGAAAGAAATGCTGACAAAATGGCAAAGCAAGGACGACAGAACAAATATAAATTCGACGGACAAAAAAAAAATATTTAAACCATCGTGTTACCAGTTTACTAACTGAACACGGAGGGACCCTGGTTAATATGTAGTGTGTAGGCGTCATCTAGGAACATTTCCGGTCTTGACACGAACATATTTTAATTCAAATTGAATGTTCACATTCGTTAATGGCTGAAATACCAATGGTCAGTGCACCAGGAATAGGGGAGTTTAGTGGTGGGCAGGTTTGACATTTCAAGATATTTCTTTTATGTGAGCTAATTTGGTGTGGCCAATTCTAAGTCTCGAGAGAACTACTTCTTCTCTCCTAGAGTTTCTGAAACTTGATTATAGAAACCTTCTATGTATATGTAAATAAAAAAAAAAATAACTCGTGTAACTGTTATGCTTGCAAGTGGGAAATCTGCTTAGTCCACGCTTCTTCTCCGTGACAGACTCTTAACGAATAAGAATACATCTTGCGTCCAACTAAAATTTTAAGTCCTATTCATTTAGGTTTCTCATTGCGGGAGAAGTTAACTAGAATTATGGATAATGTTATGTCGTCCATCTGCTTAGTTTTCGCAGTATCTGCCTGACTTACTTTTTTTGCTTAAGGGAAATCAGCTGGTACTCATGACAAGATTTTTGAAAGAAATCCTCAAATGTCCATCGATTCTACCTAGGAGGTGACGAAAATGAGGTCCGTTCAAATTAAATATGTCTGTCAAAGCTCTAGCAGCCGCATTTTTTGTTTGATCGTTACCTAACGTGATATTTCATCGTTTTATGTAAGAATAGTGTTCATTTAGGGCAAAAATCAGAGTAGTGGGAAAGGGAGTTTAGGAGGGAAAATTTTGAAAATTTGAAATTTCGCCATTATTTTTAGTCAGATGGAAAAATATTACAGAACCTTTCTTGTTAAACTATTGATGCTCTACAATTGTTGTTCTATGCACTTTTTCGTAACTCAAATATTAAGCGAGTTATGTCATCGGATTTTAGCCCTAAGCAATCTCGCCATTTCGTCGCATGTCGAAAATTTCTATCGTTATACCAATGAATTGACGAGGAGGATCCAATAAAATGTCCGTCACACAGGGGCTAAGTAAACTAAGCAGATTTCCAAATCTACACTAGTGATCTTATCTCACTGCCTATCCTGATTGAAATGTAAAAAAAAAAAAAAAAAAAAAAAAAAAAAGAAAAAGCAGTCAGGGGACTGCCGGTAGAAGTGAAAACTCTTTTAGCTTTGATCGCTCAATTTTGGCATTGCTGAGAAATTTTTTTTACGAAGTCTTATTTTAAAAATATTTTTAGTTATTTATCAATAAGTAACAGTTATATTCAATTTTACATGAAAAAATGAAATGACAAAAATAATAGTGATAAAAATACATAATTATTTCAGTTATTTTACATAAAAGAAAAAAATTACATTTCAGAATTATTACAAATGCTTTACAAAAATAAGTTAAGTACACTCAGAAAAATCAATTTCTATCCATAATTTCAACAACTCTTGCACCATCATCACTGCCAGCATCATCACCAATTTCTAAAACTGATACAATCGGTATATGGTAGTTAAAGTAGGATACAAACAGTTTTGATTCGAATTTATTTAAATATCGGAATTTATTTATTTAAATATTCGAATTTATTTAAACTTCGGATTAAAATATCTATGAAAGTAAAAATGGTAGATATATAGTATCTGTGAACGAAATGATGCTGGTTTTGTCCTCTTTAAAATAGTATGCGAACGAAAACTCTAGCTAATTTGGTTCAGGAGTTATGAAGAAAAGAAGCTCCTTTAGCTTTGATTTGAGTGGTGGCGGTGGCGGTGTCGCGATTTCATACTTTTTTCCTCTCCCGCAAATGCTTCCTTACGGGGTGCACAACGTGCCTAAAGAAGTTTTCACTTCAATTGTAAATAAACTATCAAATGATTAGGTTATAAAATACCATATGATTTTATTTCTAAACCTTAGTACTAGCGGTGGCGGTGGCGGTGTCGCGATTTCATACTTTTTCCCTCCCCCGCAAATGCTTCCTTACGGGGTGCACAACGTGCCTAAAGAAGTTTTCACTTCAAAAATACTGTTATTATTCAGCCTCAAATGATTTCCCGGGCGAAGCCGGGTACCTTAGCTAGTTGTGTATGATGAATCACGAAATTGCCATGCATTCCTACCTTGGATCATTCATTGCCTCCGAATACCCCCGAACTTTGTACATATGCATATAGGGCTGTAGTTACTGGATTTTCCTATTAGCTACCTTTATCATGTTAGCAGTTCTCCCAGCTTAATTTATTTCGGCCCGACATTGTAGGACGAATTGGAGTAAATGAAGTTGGTCGATGGGGATTATCCTGGAAGGCATATTCATGAAGTCGGTGGCTGCTCCGAGTAAACTTCAACTTGAAGAGATTAACTTGCCCCAACTTCTACGACATACTACAACTTCGGCAGACTATAGAGTAATATAGTCTTATAATCCTGAATTTCAGTTAGTAGTCAGATCTAACATGTCCGATAATTTATGAAGGTGAGATGGCTAACTTTGGAATTGCTAATGAAAACCCAACAACAGAAATTCAACTTTTTAATAACGAAATACAGCTTAAAAAATAATTTAATTTTTAGCAGATCTCCAGCAAGGAAAATCAGCAATTGACTTTGTACTCACGGTGCGGTTTTCGAAAAATTTTCTCCTAATACCCATCGCTCCTACCTAGTAGATGGCGAAAATGACGTCCGTAAAAAACTGTATATATATATATATATATATATATATAATTCTACTGTGTGTCTGTCATTGAACTCATAAACGGCTGGACCGATTTGTATGAATTTTTTTGTACGCGTTTGGGAGGATGGTTTAGATTCACAAATTAGCCCGGCAGATGGAACAGGAATGGGGGTTGTAAGGGAGGAATACAATTAAAAATAGCGATATTTCGTTTCCTATTGGTTTTCGGCAAATATGCACAGGATGAAAGTTGTTGATTTTGTTATTGAGAGTAACTTTTGTTATATTTACTTTAGTCGTTTATAAACGAGATATATACTAAAATATTAAAGTGGGAGCCAACAATTTTATTGGGCACTAACGATTGAACCGAACTTAACAAAACTCTTTATGTAAATTAGCATTAATTCTTCCATGATTATAAGCTATATTAAAATTTTCGGTTTTGAACGGGAGTGGGGGTTATAAGGTAGGCCTGAATAAAAAAATCGCGATATTTCATTTTCTATTTGTTTTTAGACAAACGTGCACATAACAAAAGTTGTTTTTTGTGTTATTAAAAGTAGCTTTTAACATAATATTATTAAATTTAATATCCTAATCGCTTGAAATATCATGCAGGACAACGTCTGTCGTGTCCGCTAGTGTATATATATATATCAACGCTCTAGTGGTCACAATTTCTTTTCTGTCATCACCAAATTCGATATTTGAACGTTTTATGCATAAAGAAAGATCAAGTTCGTTAATGGCTGAAATCGGACCAGTGAAAAGGGGAATGGGGGGGGGGATTATTATACGTCTGTTCGTAAAATGATATAGAACCAACCTTATATCAAATTGAAATACAAATAAATGTTGTTGCATGCATATATTCTCTGTCATGAATAATACCCGCGAAATTTGGAGTTTTTAGTTTTCAACCTTAAGTAAACCCCCACTCCTACTCGTGTCATATTGACATGGAACTGTTATATCATGAACCACTTTATTCCAACGTTAAATACCAAATTTGGGTTTCATTGAATTTTTACTTTGTGCGATACATACAAATTCGTTGTGCGATAACGTCATCAATTAAATTTTACGTACTTGTCTTGAAAATGTTTATTTGATGTATAGCATAGTCTATATTTAGCCGTTTTATTCATTTGTGATTGGCAGAAATAGGAAATGGATTATGGTGGGGGGGGGTTGTAGAAGGGGGAATTCGAAAATCCAAAATTCCGTTATTATTAGTCGGATCATAAAATGTTATAAAATAATTTTATTTTTGTTCTATGAATTTCTACGTAACTCAAGTACTTAGCGAGTTATTTCTACTTTCTTGTTTTCAGACTTTAGTAATCCCTTCCCATCCTTATTTATTTCGGTTTTTTACATAGAAACAGAGAATTTGTGGCGGGATGAGATGAGTAGTGTGTTGCACCAGTATGTGGGAAATATGCTTAGTGAACGTAGACCATGCGTGACGGACATTTTGTTTAATAGATCTCTTTTGAAGGAAGGGTTAGAGAATAGTAAATGAATCAGCCAAACTCGTGGTAAACCCACGTACATTTCACAGCCACATTGTGGACTTGATTATCTAATGAATTCAGGAATATTGTGTTATAGTACTTAGTTATTTATTCGAAAATTGCCAAAAGAGTTGATCAACGTTTCAATAACATCGAATATTATAGAGAGACAGACTTTTTATTGAAAGCTCCATTTATAAAAATACAATGCTGCGTGATTAATCTAAATGGTTAAATTGGAAAACTATAATTATCTCCACATTTTGCAATCAGATATTGAATTGAAGGAGATGGCCGAGTGGGTTTATGGGACTGGTGGACATGATAGGCCTGTGTTGATGCTGATAGAATAGGTAGTAATTAAAATGATAATAATTAATGTAGTGTAATTGGGGTTGACATTGGGCTGGAGGAGATAGCCTGTTCCATATACATACAATAGGAGCTCGTTAGGCCCCTCAGTAATTGGATTGGCCCACTTCCTAACAAGCCTCCTCCAGCTCACTTCCTTCCAGCTTTTAGTATCATCTACCTATCATTCGGTCGGCCGAGGGAATCATTCACCAGCTGAGGGGATCATCTACCTATCATTCGGTCGGCCGAGGGAATCATTCACCAGCTGAGGGGATCATCTACCTATCATTCGGTCGGCCGAGGGAATCATTCACCAGCTGAGGGGATCATCTACCTATCATTCGGTCCGCCGAGGGAATCATTCACCAGCTGAGGGGATCATCTACCTATCATTCGGTAGGCCGAGGGAATCATTCACAAGCTGAAGGGATCATCTACCTATCATTCGGTCGGCCGAGGGAATCATTCACCAGCTGAGGGGATCATCTACCTATCATTCGGTCGGCCGAGGGAATCATTCACCAGCTGAGGGGATCATCTACCTATCATTCGGTCGGCCGAGGGAATCATTCACCAGCTGAGGGGATCATCTACCTATCATTCGTTCAGCCGAGGGAATCATTCACCAGCTGAGACGATCATCTACCTATCATTCGGTGGGAATCATCTACCTATCATTCGGTCGGCCGAGGGAATCATTCACCAGCTGAGAGGATCATCTACCTATCATTCGGTCGGCCGAGGGAATCATTCACCAGCTGAGAGGATCATCTACCTATCATTCGGTCGGCCGAGGGGATCATCTACCTATCATTCGGTCGGCCGAGGGAATCATCTACCTATCATTCGGTAGGCCGAGGGAATCATTCACCAGCTGAGGGGATCATCTACCTATCATTCGGTAGGCCGAGGGAATCATTCACCAGCTGAGGGGATCATCTACCTATCATTCGGTAGGCCGAGGGAATCATTCACCAGCTGAGGGGATCATCTACCTATCATTCGGTGGGCGGAGGGGATCATCTACCTATCATTCGGTCCGCCGAGGGAATCATTCACCAGCTGAGGGGATCATCTACCTATCATTCGGTCCGCCGAGGGAATCATTCACCAGCTGAGGGGATCATCTACCTATCATTCGGTAGGCCGAGGGAATCATTCACCAGCTGAGGGGATCATCTACCTATCATTCGGTCCGCCGAGGGAATCATTCACCAGCTGACATTCACCAGCTGAGGGGATCATCTAACTATCATTCGGTAGGCCGAGGGAATCATTCACCAGCTGAGGGGATCATCTACCTATCATTCGGTAGGCCGAGGGAATCATTCACCAGCTGAGGGGATCATCTACCTATCATTCGGTAGGCCGAGGGAATCATTCACCAGCTGAGGGGATCATCTACCTATCATTCGGTAGGCCGAGGGAATCATTCACCAGCTGCGGGGATCATCTACCTATCATTCGGTCCGCCGAGGGAATCATTCACCAGCTGAGGGGATCATCTACCTATCATTCGGTACGCCGAGGGAATCATTCACCAGCTGAGGGGATCATCTACCTATCATTCGGTAGGCCGAGGGAATCATTCACAAGCTGAAGGGATCATCTACCTATCATTCGGTCGGCCGAGGGAATCATTCACCAGCTGAGGGGATCATCTACCTATCATTCGGTAGGCCGAGGGAATCATTCACCAGCTGAGGGGATCATCTACCTATCATTCGGTAGGCCGAGGGAATCATTCACAAGCTGAGGGGATCATCTACCTATCATTCGGTAGGCCGAGGGAATCATTCACCAGCTGAGGGGATCATCTACCTATCATTCGGTAGGCCGAGGGAATCATTCACCAGCTGAGGGGATCATCTACCTATCATTCGGTAGGCCGAGGGAATCATTCACCAGCTGAGGGATCATCTACCTATCATTCGGTCGGCCGAGGGAATCATTCACCAGCTGAGGGGATCATCTATCTATCATTCGGTCGGCCGAGGGAATCATTCACAAGCTGAGGGGCTCATCTACCTATCATTCGGTCGGCCGAGGGAATCATTCACCAGCTGAGGGGATCATCTAACTATCATTCGGTAGGCCGAGGGAATCATTCACAAGCTGAAGGGATCATCTACCTATCATTCGGTAGGCCGAGGGAATCATTCACAAGCTGAAGGGATCATCTACCTATCATTCGGTAGGCCGAGGGAATCATTCACAAGCTGAAGGGATCATCTACCTATCATTCGGTCGGCCGAGGGAATCATTCACCAGCTGAGGGGATCATCTACCTATCATTCGGTCGGCCGAGGGAATCATTCACCAGCTGAGGGGATCATCTACCTATCATTCGGTCGGCCGAGGGAATCATTCACAAGCTGAGGGGATCATCTACCTATCATTCGGTCGGCCGAGGGAATCATTCACCAGCTGAGGGGATCATCTACCTATCATTCGTTCAGCCGAGGGAATCATTCACCAGCTGAGGGGATCATCTATCTATCATTCGTTCAGCCGAGGGAATCATTCACCAGCTGAGGGGATCATCTATCTATCATTCGGTCAGCCGAGGGAATCATTCACCAGCTGAGGGGATCATCTACCTATCATTCGTTCAGCCGAGGGAATCATTCACCAGCTGAGGGGATTATCTATCTATCATTCGTTCAGCCGAGGGAATCATTCACCAGAAGAGGGGATCATCTATCTATCATTCGTTCAGCCAGGGGAATCATTCACAAGCTGATGGGATCATCTATCTATCATTCGGTCGGCCGAGGGAATCATTCACAAGCTGAGGGTATCACCTACCTAACATTCGGTCGGCCGAGGGAATCATTCACAAGCTGAGGGTATCATCTACCTATCATTCGGTCGGCCGAGGGAATCATTCACAAGTTGAGGGTATCATCAACGTATCATTCGGTCGGCCGAGGGAATCATTCACAAGCTGAGGGGATCATCTATCTATCATTCGTTCAGCCAGGGGAATCATTCACAAGCTGATGGGATCATCTATCTATCATTCGGTCGGCCGAGGGAATCATTCACAAGCTGAGGTTATATCATCTACGTATCATTCGGTCGGCCGAGAGAATTATTCACAAGCTGAGGGTATCATCTACGTATCATTCGGTCGGCCGAGGGAATTATTCACAAGCTGAGGGTATCATCTACCTATCATTCGGTCAGCTGAGGGTATCATCTACCTATCATTCGGTCGGCCGAGGGAATCTTTCACAAGCTGAGGGTATCATCTACCTATCATTCGGTCGGCCGAGGGAATCATTCACAAGCTGAGGGTATCATCTACGTATCATTCGGTCGGCCGAGGGAATCATTCACAAGCTGAGGGTATCATCTACGTATCATTCGGTCGGCCGAGGGAATCATTCACAAGCTGAGGGTATCATCTACGTATCATTCGGTCGGCCGAAGGAATTATTCACAAGCTGAGGGTATCATCTACGTATCATTCGGTCGGCCGAGGGAATTATTCACAAGCTGAGGGTATCATCTACCTATCATTTGGCCAGTTGAGGGTATCATCTACCTATCATTTGGCCAACTGAGGGTATCATCTAGCTATCTTTTGGTCATCTAAGGATATCTTCAGCCTAAATATCGGTCAACCGTGGGTATCATCTGTTTATATATGGGTCAGGTGATGGTGTCATCTACCTACATATTAGTCAGCTGAAGGTATCCTCTTGTTCTTCGAGTTTTTAACATGGTGTGAGGGTATCATCTACCTCCCTGTTCTCAAATGTTCTACTCAGGAGATGACGAAAATGAGGTCGGTTCAAAACTATATAATAGGATGTAATAGTGTCTCTTCCCAGTAGGTGAGAGATCTGCTTAGTTTAGGCATTCCCTACGTGTCTGATTTTTTTTTTTGTATACTAAGACGTTGAGAACATAAGTAAGCTAAAGATATAGTGAGACAGGCGTAGTGGGGAGTAAATAGAGAAGAGCGTTGGTAATGCCGGGCTGTTTGCGTAGTGAGGAGATGATCCCCAGGATAGCTATTGGCCCAAAAAGCAGTACCAATTCCCTTCTCTTATCTCGTTAGCCGTTCGGTCAGTTTGCTCCAGACTGTAAACAGTCTTGTTTGTCCGCTCCCCTCCTACGCCACTCTTTCCCTCTCCTTCTGCCTTTGATCCCACCGGGGGGCTGACCATCCTCTTCAACCCGAAATTAAATTAGCGAACATTCACTAGCATGTCACTACCTCTAGTGTCGGTCTCTTATACCAAGTCGTTAGGTCACTTCATATATTTGAGGGCTGGTAGTTTCCAAGCTCCAAGGGTTTAGGTTATCCATGAGAGTTAAAGTGTTGGCCTTAATCTCACATGATTAATCCTAGAGTTGCGAGTTCGATTCCCGCCTAAGCAATAGGAATTTATTTAGTGATGGTCTCATTAAATGAAATCCTTTGTCCCACCATGGCTAGAAGAGAGTGGTGACCTGTAGATAACCCGTCCCAAATTAGCCGTAGTAGCAAAAAGGGGACGTAAATTAATAAAATAACAGATGCAGTGTTTATTAAAAATATGAACAAACATATATAAAAAACTAAACGTCCGTCACACAGGGGCTGCGTAAACTAAGCAGATTTCCCAAGTGAAGTTTTACAATAGAGCAATCTGCCTACTAACAACAGTAAAGTAATGAGTCTCTAAACTAATTTCACGAGAGCCAAACAGTTAAGGAAGCGGCGGAGCTAGTTTTCGGCGGAAAGCCCCGAATAGAACAGACTTCAGCGGGACTCAACTCTGTTATCAAGCACACCCCTGATAAAAATATGTGGGTTAATGTTCAAGATAGAGAATAAATGTTTATAGCATTATTTATAGTAAATTTAATATGCCATAAGATTGGTTCTATACAATGTTTCTATCTGACGCGCATAATAACGGAGAATTTTGAATTTTCGAAAATCCCCCTCTAAACCCCCTCTCCCACTGGCCCGGACTGGATTTCAGTCATTAACGATATATATATATATATATATATATATATATATATATATATATATATATATATATATAAACACTCAACCGCAAAAAAAACCGGACACTTAGATTTAGTCTTATAATTTTGTTAAATACTTAATATATATGTATATTAATCTTTTTAATTAAAATAATTGGTTAATCTATAGGTTATTTAAACAAAATCTGCCAAAAGTGAATAGTTTTTATTGATTATTTACACAAAAATACAAAATTAAAAAAAAGAAAAAGATAAATTAACACATTTAAAAAAAAAAAAAATATTCTTCATTTTTATTACAGTGAATGGTAGATTTCGCTACCCCAAGCGTTTCGGCAATGTAACGTAAGCTCCGGCCTTCCATCTAAGTTTGAAAGACCCATTATTCTGGACCGAAATAAAACTAAAACATTAATTAAAGAAAATGCTTGGTTAATAATTAAAGATGTTTAAATGTGCGAAAAACTACTTACAGTTCAGAATAGATCAACTTCACGACAAATAAATCTAATCTGAGTTTTATCTAATTGTTTAATAATCCTGAAGGGATTAGTTCAATTGACTTCGACTCTAAATTCTCTGTAATAACTAGAATACCCACATAAAGAAAATTGCTGAAAATTAGCTTTTAATACGACAAAAATGAAGTGTCCGGTTTTTTTTTGCGGTTGAGTATATATATATATATATATATATATATATATATATATATATATATATATATATATATATATATAATTTTGTCAGACCTCATTTTCGTCATCTCCTGGATAGAATCGATGGGAATTTGAAGAAATATTTCGAAAATCGCGTCATGAGTACGACCTCAATAGCTGATTTCCCTCAGGGGAAATCTGATAACATAAAAGTGAGATATGTATATATTAAATCAGAAGTATATATGCTACTTTTGAAAGGGCAAATCACCTTCGATGCGGTGTCCATGAATAAATAATAAATCAGAAGTAATCATAAATTTCTGGTTTAAATCCTTTTACGTTTACTGCATGAAATGAAGACATTTTAAGGACAAATTGTAATAATTCTTTTTGTAAGACTTCGAAACTCAAGGGAACGGGAGTAAAAGACTACAATAAAAAAATAAATAAATAAATAGATTACTTACCAATATTCTTTAAAGTCCGTCAAGCAAGGAAGTAGTAAACTAAGCAGAGTTCCCAAGTGCTCCACGTATTTTGCAACTATGTCTGTCTGTAACGGATTATCTACAGGGTGCCATCCATTCCTAGCCTGGCTGGGACCCCTTTTAGCAGATATCCCTTAAGGGAAATCAGCTATTAAGGTCGTACGCATGATGCGAGTTTCGAAAAATTTCTTCAAATGTCCATCAATCCTACCCAGGCGATGACGAAAATGAGATCCGTTCAAAATTATATATATATTATATATATATATATTTGTCTGTTAACGCTCTAGCGGTCGGAATTTTTGTTTGATCGTTACCATACTCGGAATTTAATCGTTTTATGTAAAAAGGAAGATCAAGTTCGTTAATGGCTGAAATCGGACCAGTGGGAGGGGGGGGTTTAGAGGGGGGATTTTTGAAAATTCAAAATATTTCCGTTATTATGCGTCGAATCGAAAATGTGTATAGAATAAATCTTATTGCAAATTAAATTTACTATAAATATTGTTCTATACATTTATTCTGTATCTTGAATATTAAACGAGATATTTGCATTTGTATTCTGCGTGTGGTCATCAGTAGGCTATGTTCGGACTTTCCGCCGTGAGCTCTGGCGGCCGTTTTCGTAACTATTCGTCCCTCGTGAATAGGTTTAGAGGTTTCTTACTACTACAGCTGTTATTAGGCAGATTTCTCTATTGTAAAACTTAACGTGGGAAATCTGCTTAGTTTACGCAGCCCCTGCGTGACGGACTTTTTTTTTAGTGAGTTCCTCAATAAATAAATTCCTATTGCCCAGTCAGGAATGGAACTCGACACTCTAGGTTTACCATGTGGGATTAAGGCAACGCTTTAACTCAGATGGCTAACCTGAGCCCCAGATAAATATGCCTTATTTATAAAGTGACTACTAGGCCGAGCATAAAGCTCCTATTCAATTTTAGTTTGAAATTTAATTTAACTTTAGAGCTAGATTCTGGTTGTAACATGATGGTGAATATAGAGTGGTGAAGGAGAGGGTTTCGTGACTGGCTCGTCTTGGTATTACACTTGCTTTTCTTGTTACTCCGTCCAAAGCTCATTCAACTTGCCGATTCTTTTGCCCATTAACTTTATTTATAGCTGTTCTTGTTACTAGTTCACGAACCTACAGTTTAATTTAATTTGCCTTTCTTTACCGGGGAACCTTGTACATGGAGCTAGAGTGCCAGGGCCATTAGTACTGCTTTTAGTACGGTCTAAGGTGGGTAGTAAAATATGTTTCTGCTAGTTTCACTGTTCTCTAAAAACATGGGGAGTAGTTTCTTGAATAACCAAGAAGCTTAATTTGGTGGTGAATAAGCACCATACGTATATATGTTTGTCTACAAACTACAGACAACACAAATGTTTTTACATATACACTATGGCTGCTCAACATTTAATCAAATCAAATTTCATAATGGACATAATTTTAAAAGGAGGTAATTGGCCAGAACCACCTCATATATTGTTTAATAAATATAATAAAGAACTTATAAAGTTTATCAAAAGTATAGATATGGATCCAGCAAAAATACATTAGAACATAAAGTTGATTATGAGGAATGGGAATTATAATTCAATAAATTTGCCTTACATAGACTCGCAAATTAAATTAAAGAAGAAAAACCATCACATCTGTTGAGTCTAACTTTATTTAATTTAGGATCAATAAGAAGGCCAAGTCCTCTACAGTTTTTTAATATAATGCAGAGTGCACTTTCGGAGTCAATGCTCCATCCTCAGTGCCTGCTGACAAACACAAACCTCGAGTTAATTTAACATTCACAGCATGGCCAAAAAGCAAAATAGACAACAGTCATAAAAAAACAAAAACAAACAAACACAATATAAATAGTAAAAACAATGTTAATTCTTAAAACTAGTCAACTAATAAAAATATAAAATCTAATCCTAGTCAACTACTATAAATTAAAGCCAAAACAATCAAAAAATTTAATAACAAGTCAAATAATAAAAACAAACAACGGTAAGCATATGTCAAAAACTATAAATAAAACTAAAAACTACCTAAATTTCAGATTTATATCACAGTGGGTGAGAACCTCGGAAAAAACTACCCAGAGGAACTGTAAGAAACATCTAAAAAATAAGCAAAAACCCCATATTTATTTAATTGGTTTTTTATTCATTTTCATTTATTAATTTTATTTATAATTATCTTGCTTATTTCATAATTTTATTTTATTTTTTGATTATATTTGATCATATGTTAATAGCCCATTAAATAGTAAATATAGTAAAAAAGTATTTAAACATAATCATACATGTAATATGGCGTATGGCAATGGAACATGTTTTCAAATAAATAACTTCTCGTATGGTTACTATGAGGAGAAAAAATATATTAAAAAAAAATTTCAAAAAATGCACCTGGTAATTGTTCTTGTGAACAGGTAATCCTGATTTCCATACGAAAACGTCGTATTATACAAAAAGAAAGATCAAGTTCGTTAATGGCTAAAATCCGACAAGGGGGAGGGGGGGTTTAGAGGTGGGGAATTTCGAAAATTCTTAATATCTCCGTTATTATGCGTCGGATTTAAAAATTGCATAAAACCATTCGTATTGCAAATGTAATGTTCTATAAATGTTATGTACATTTTTTCTCTAGCTTGATTATTAACTGAGATATTTGCATGTTTTAGTTTCCGATCTTCAGTAAACCCCCACTTCTACTTATATCATATTAACAATATTGTATTATGTTATGAATCACATTATTTAAAGCTTAAATACCAGATATTGTTCTCATTGAACTTTTAAGTTTTGAGGTAAATGCAAATACGTGGCGCACGCGGGAAATTGCTCAGTTTACGCATCCCCTCCATGGCAGCATGTATATATGAGAGAGAGAGACGGGAGATATGGTGGGGGTGGAGGGGGCACGGACTCTGCCTCAGTTGGCCTCCAGCTCTCGGCTGGGTTGGTTCTCTTGTCCTCTATTTGATCAAGACGAGTGTAATGTCTGCACTTATCCCGCAAATAGCACACATTGTGTCTGCCATAATGGATAATTAAACATTAGTGCCTTTAATAAAACTTATTATCAGACAGAAATCTATAAAATATACCCATTTCCTTATTCCTCATATGGCATTCTTATTCACGACTGACTCACACTTACTGGAGAAGACGAACCCTACTGCCAACACTGTAACTGTAGACTTACTATAAAACATATACTGACTGACTGCTATCTAAGGACTCACATAGACCTACCATACACTTGGACTGAATTACTACATGACTGTAGCCAGTATATAGACCGCCTATTACACTACATGAAATGAAACAACTTTTTCAAAAAATTATAATGTAGGACACTACTACAAATATTTGCAGAAATGAGCATACTTACGTAAATATAAGAAAGTGATTATAGGAATTTAACTGATTCGTCGCTAAATCTCCCCCGTTGCGAAATGCGATTATTGTAAGAATGAATAAATAAAATTATACCTCAACTCTTATGTGGTATAAGATTAATTCAAGCAATCAACTTCTAAAATATTATGCTCTATATCTTATTCAACACAGCCATATAGTTATTTATTTAGGGTCTATTCACAGTGAATTTTATGTGGGTCTATTCTGTGAGTGTAATAGATTGGATAATATGCTTGCCATGTTTGTATCTGAGTACTAAATAATGTAATATATTAATTTTTATATATGCCGATATGTATAATAAAATGAATGTAAAGCTCACTGTCTTTTTGTTTTTTGTTTAATGTGATTTATTGACGTCCACTTAATACTCCTATGGCTATTTGAACAATCAACATACTTTATCAATTTATTTACATACTCAAATACATAAATATACACACACACAGCGATATATCTGTGTGTATGTGTAATGCCATTAATCAGAACAAAATGTTACTGCTAACAGACAATAGGTATAAACGCAATACGTGCTGGTATAAAACAGTGGTGAACTCATCTCATCACATAACCTCTTTTTCTATGTATAAAAACCGATGATAAATGGATTGGGGGGGGGGGTGGTGGGAGTTAAAAACAAGAAACTACCAATAACTCCTTTAATACATGAGTTACGAATACATTTATAGAGTTACAATTGTACAGCATCAATAGCTTAACAAAATTGGTTCTTTAACATTTTGCGATACGACTCAGAATAAGAGAGATATTTTGAGTTTTCAACCCACTCCTCCCTCCCTAAAGGAAAATCTCTTATTCCATTCCCAATTTCAGCCGTTAACAAATATGATCTTTAATGTGTAGTGATACGGTTAAATCTTGAGTATGTCATAGATGAAATAAATATTTTCTGTTCACGATCCCAAATTCGTAGTTAATGACTTCATGGTACTACGTATTTGCATTTATCTCACACAGTAAACATTCAATGAAAACAATATTTGGTATTTAAGCTTGCAATGAAGTGGTTCATTATATAACAGCTTTTTGCTAATACGACATGAGTCAGAGTGAGGTCTTACTGATGGCCGAAAACTAAAAAAGTCCGTCACGCAGGGGCTGCGTAAACTAAGCAGATTTCCCTCGTGAAGTTTAGTAATAGATAAATATACATACTGCTAACACAACACCGTGAATAAATACAAACGGAAATAAGAAATGTTTCATCCAATTTCAATAGCCTGCCGACAGGAAGCGTTAGGTTAGAAATGTAAACAAACTGGTCCCGCCTCACACCGGAAAGAAAAACAATTACTGAAATATATCAGAATATAACACATTAATTTTATTGAGAACTATTTACTATATCTACTAGTGTAATTAATAATGAGTCAGAATAATTGTTATCTCAATCAATAAAATTTTAGTAGTCCAAAACTTTAAGATGGGGGGGGGGGGGGAAGTCACCAGTGCATATTTGCATGTATCTCGTATAATAAAGGTCTCTTGAATACAATTTTTGGTATTTAAACTTCCAATAATGTGATTTATTATGTATCAGAGTATTGTTTACGTAACATGAGTAGAAGTGGCGGTTTGGTGAAAACTGAAAAAATGCAAATATCTCGGTTAATATTCAAGATAGAGAATAAATATATATAACAATATTTATAGTAAATTTAATTTGTAATAAGATTGATTCTGTATAATTTTTCGATCCGACGTATAGTAACGGAGATATTTCGAATTTTCGAAAATCCTCCCCTCTAAACCCCCCCCTCCCACTGGTCCGATTTCAGCCGTTAACGAACTTGATCTTTCTTTTTACATAAAACGCTTAAATATGAAGTTTGGTAAGGATTAAACAAAAATTGCGACCGCTAGAGCGGTAACAGACAAATATATATATATATATATATATATATATATATATATATATATATATATATATATATATATAGATATATATATACAGTTTTGAACGGGCCTCATTTTCGTCATCTACTAGGTAGGATCGATGGACATTTGAAGAAAAATGTCGAAAATTCCGTCATGAGTACAACCTCAATAGCTGATTTCCCTTAAGGGAAATCTGCTAAAATGCAAATATCTCCGTTAATATTAAAGATAAAGAATTATGTTTATAGTACATTTTATTTGCGATAAAATTAGTTCTATGCATTTTTTCGATCTGACGCATATTAACTGAGATAGAAGAATTTTCGAAATTTCACATTCACACGGGCCATTTGCAGCCATTGACGAACTTGATCTTTCTTTTTATTTTTATTTGAATTCTCTAAATTAAAAGAAAGATAAAATGTTTTCAGAATTATTAAAACAAAGTATAAAGTATATGGAAATAAAATTAAGGAAATGTTAAAATAATGCTATATGAAACAATAAAATTTATTATTGAGGGATTTATCCCTCATGACCACTGGATAAAGACACTAGTTTAAAAATGCATTATACAGAGATATAAAACGTAGAGAAATGAGTGGAGTAGGTGAGGTTTAAAGTTTGTTGTAAATGTCGGTTGTCTTCCAGTGATTTAATAGTGTATTTATATGTGGGCTACCTTCAGTTAATAGTTGGTACAAGCCGTTGGGTAAGTTGAGATGTTCGCGTAGTCTGGAGTCAGTCAGGAGATGTTTGATGGTCAGTACTGTGTTACAGTGAGTCCATGTAGGTCCATCTTTACGGTTTATCAGCTATCAATGTGTGAGTAGTGAATGTCCGATTCTAAGCCTAGTCAATACCACTTCATCTCGTCTGGTTAAATTTTCCAGAAATTTTCCTTTGTTCGGGTTGTCTAGGATTCCTCGGAGTTTGTTGTCAGTTTGTAACCAGTTGGTTGTCCAGTCATTGAGTACATCTGTTTTAATTACCTGCTTGTCGATGTCAATAGTTCTTATAAAACGATTATATTTCAAGCTTGGTAACGATATAACAAAAATTGCGACCCAAGAGAATATGAGATGTATGTACATAACTTTGAACGGACCTCATTCGTCATCTACGGGGTAGATTCGATGAAATGTTTTCGCATGAATACGACCTCAATAGCTGATTTCCTTTTAGGTAAATCTTCTAAAATAAACTAGCTTAATCTATGCCATCGTGCGTACTGTAGTTGTAGCAACAGTTAATATGATTACACTTTTGCATCCTGGAAATATTCTAATATGACACAGCCATTCATGCATTATTTATGCCCAGTGGAAATATGTGAATCTTCAACAATTATTCAGATTACGCGTGGAAATTTTCTTTGTTCATTATTTCATTTATTCAAATGCTTTTTTTTTTTTTTTTTTTTTTTTTTAAATATACAAGTTGTACTAATAGATTTATTTTATTTTCAGGTAATTTTCTTTCTCTCCTGTGGCCCGTAAGTATTTATAAATGAATTTATGATCTCATAATTATAATCTTCTCGTTTTCCATTCTATTATTCATGCGGTTATTATTTTTTATTTCATAATTGGTGACATGAAAGCAGTTCATAACTTTTAAATGAATTACTAATTCTTGGTTGCGGTACGTTTTATTAAGCGTGCGTAATCATAGAATCATATTATTATACAAGTACTCGTCTACACCTTTGCATGACGAATTTACGACTGATTTTATGATAATTATGGATCTTTGTGCATTTCAGCAGGTTTCCCTTAACGTCTTATAATCCAGAATTTCAGTTAGTAGTCAGATCCAAAATGTCCGATAATTTATGAAGGCGAGAAACCTAACATTGGAATTGATAATGAAAAGACCCACTACAGAAATCCAACTTTATAATAACGAAACACATATTTTAAAATAATTTTATTTTTAGCAGATTTTCCTCAAGGGAAATAAGCTATTGAGGATACACTCATTAAACGGTTTTCGAAACATTTTCCTCAAATGTCTATCGATCCTACCTAGAAAATGAATATAATGTCGGTTCTAAATTTTATATATGTTTATATAGTTTTAGCAGATTTCCCTTAAGGGAAATCAGCTATTGAGGTTGTACTCCTGACGGAATTTTCGAAATTTTTCTTCAAATGTCCATCGATCCTACCTAGTAGATGACGAAAATGAGATCCGTTCAAAACTGTATATATATATATATATATATATATATTTATTTGTCTGCTCTAGCGGTCGCAATTTTTGTTTAATCGTTACCAAACTCGATATTTAGTCGTTTTATGTAAAAAGAAAGATCAAGTTCGTTAATGGCTGAAATCGGACCAGTGGGAGGGGGGGGGGTTAGAGGGACAATTTTTCGAAAATTCGAAATATCTTCGTTACTACACGGATCGACGTTTAAGAATAAATCTTATTGCAAATTAAATTTACTATAAATATTGATCTATACATTTTTTCTCTATCTTGAATAGTAACCGAGATATTTGCTTCTTTATTAAATCTCGGCGCCTAAGGGACGAGAGTTACTTTCCCGCCAAAAGCTAGTTCGGCCGTTCCCCTGACTGGCTCGGCTCTCGTGAAATTTCTCTATTGTAAAACTTCACGTGGGAAATCTGCTTAGTTTACGCTGCCCCTGCGTGACGGACTTTTATATAGTTGTGTGTTAACGTTCTAGCGGGCGTCATTTTTTTTTTATTTTTACCAAACTGGATATTTAAATGTTTTGTGTAAAAATAATTATCAAGTTCTGTAAGAATTGAAATCGGGCCTTTTAGAGGTGAGAATTTCGAAAATTCGAACTATGTCTGTAATTATAAGTCGGATCGAAATTTAATATAGAACAAATCTTATCGAAAATTAAATTGTCCATAAATGTTGTTAATATTAACCGCTATATTTGCATTTTTTAGTTGTCATAGTTTTTTAAACCCCCACTCCTACTCATCTCATATTAGCAATAAGCTGTTACACCATGGAACACTTTATTTGAAGCTTAAATGCCAAATATTGTTCTCATTTAACCTTAAGTTTTTGAGATAAATGCAAATATGTGGCTGATACACGTGGGAAATCGGCTTAGTTAATACAGCTCCTGTGTGCCCGACCTTTTCTCATTGTTTAAAAGTGTTTGGAAGGTGTGGTTTTAATTTGTTTTTTAAAGAGAAAAAAACCTTTATCTGACATGGCAAACCTAGAGTGGCGAGTTCGATTCTCGCCTGGGCAAAGGAAATTATTTAGTGACGAAATTCATTAAATAACATCCTAAAATCCCACCCTGCCTAGAAAAGGGTGGTAACCTGTAGATAACACGTTCCAATTAGCCGGAGTTGCAAAAAGTGGACGTTAAAAAATAATAATAATAATAAAGAGAAAAATGAATTCCGAAAACAATTAGCTTACGTTTTTTATTAACAATTCAAAAAAATGAGTTTCTGCGATGATAATTGAGGAGTGAATAGTCTTTATACTAGGGTTTTTTTTGAATAATTTATGAATTAATTATACGGTCATTGCCAGGGAAAAAATTAATATATAAGCAGGTAATTATAATGGTGCGTAACATCGGTAAATAATTAAAATAAATATAATTTGTAAAATATATTAAATATTTAGGAGATAGGGGAGGTGTCGGTAATGGGTGATTTTAATAGATTTTTTTTCTTCGTATTTTCAAATTCTGCTTAAAGAGTTTATTGGATTTACAGTTTTCTTTGACCATTGTTATATTTTACGTTATAGGCAATCTCCATAGTGATCATTTCAATTCAGTTTCTGATTATTTAGTGACGAAATTCAGTAAATAACGTCCTAAAATCCCACCGTGGCTAGAAAAGGGTGGTAACCTTTAGATAACCCGTCCCAATTAGCCTTAGTTGCAAAAAGTGGACGTTAATAAATAAATAATAATAAAGGTAAATTTTATTAAGATTTATTTATTTATACCGAAATATTATTATTATTATTAGTTATTAACGTCCACTTTTGTTACTATAGCTAATTGGGGCGAGCTTTGTACAGTTTACCATCCTTTTCTAACCAGAGTGGGACTAAGGATAACATTTAATAAGTACGTGACGGACTCATTAAATAATATCATAGGAATATCAATTATTCTTGCTTAAAACAATTATTAAGGGGGCTAGGGAATTCTTAAATTAGATATAATAACTATTTATGAAGGGATACGAAATATTTTCTTTGAATGTTCGTACAAATTAGTGTGTTATTCTAGGCCAATTTGTTTTAGAATACGACATTAGGCACTTTTTTGAAATATTAATTGGGTTAGATAGAGGTTCTAAAGGTTGGAAGTAGTTTTAAAACTTTCGCTTTAGAGAGAATAAATTAGTTTGTCTTTATTTATAGAGGTATAAGAGTAAATATTGTAGGTGTTGTATCGAAATGAGAGTAAATCATTTTGTTATATGTAATAAGCGATTATAGTGTGTAGTATTAATAAAAAAGCGGTTGTGTATAATGTAGGTTTTCTTTTTGTTATTGGTGTTTGCGATTTGTTCCACTTGTGGTGTGTAAGTGAAAGGGCTGTAGCTCGGGATGTTTCGGGAGTTGCCGACGAGGGGAGGGGATGGGAGTAGGGTGAGAGAGGGGACCTGCGCCGGAGGGAGCAGCAGTCGGTATCATGCCAGTCTCGCGTTAAGATGAGCCCAGCGCACGTCGAGCGCTATATCGGCTCTTGCCTCATCACGTCCGGTTACAAACCTCCCAGATACCGCCGCTACCCGGACTATGGCCCTACCACCTACCAGTCCGGATGGGCGGCACTGCCTCTTATCGCCGTCTCCGCCAGGAAGAAGGAAGACCGATCGCCGCTCTCGAGGCTAGCTATACACACTCAGGGAGCACCGCTTATACAGAGTGGACGAGGTGGGCAAGGAAGGAGGCCTGCGGGCAAAGCCCAGCCGGAACACAGGAAACCCCAGCAGACGAACCAACACCCGCCTAAAGAGACAGACGAGCCGGCCAACTCTGAGAACTCCCTTCCGAGGATCATAAAGCCCCGGAAACGGAGGAAGAAGGAGCGGAAACCGCAGCAGGAGTCGGCTATAGTCACTCTCAAACCGTACACTCCGCTGTGCAGCGAGATCCCGCCTGCCGAGCCAGAACCTCCAGTGACTGTGGTCGAGGAGAAGGATAGAGTTGCCGATTGCCAGTGCAGATACTGCGATCCACTGGGTGTCATCTGGGAAGCGAGGACTCCAGCAGCTTGGCCCAACGAAGAAGCTGCAACTGACGACTCCTCCAGCAGTGGCTCCGGACTGGAAGTGTCTTCGGAGATCGTCACTTCTCCCAACGGGCATCGAGACATCGAAATCAGGTTCTTTACAACACCGCCACCACCCCAGCCTAGACCACAGCCTGTCGTCGTATCTCCTCCTTGGCGTTAGCCCTTTCTTTGTACAAACCATATGTATCATATACATCCACTATCATTAGATATGTACATAGTTCCCTTCACTCAGGAGGGCCGCAACAATTCATTGTGTTATTTTTTAGTTTTATTTCATTATTTTCAATGTCGTAGAGTAGTCTGTGTTGTATATATATGTATGTGTATAGAACTTTCGTTTGATTTTTGGGGCTTAAATCTGTGGATTTTGTGGAAAAGGAAAAATTTGAGTTTTGACTCTGTCGATTTGGCGGGGGTTAATGTATTTCGAGAGATGGTTCTCAGTACACTTGTGATAAAGCTGCTGCGTGATATCTTTATAACGCCTCCGTTCTAGCTCTCATCTTTTAACTATAGCTTTCAATATATTATTGAATATATATGATAAATATATATATATTTTTGTGGAAACCCTTTTATGAAAAGGATCCCTAAGTTTTATCTTTTCTCGTTTTTTCTATTACTAGGTGTCGAACCCAGGGGGGCATGAATGGGATCCGTTTTCACATCAGTGTTTCCGATATAATTTATAATTTTTATGTAAGTTAAAGTAAAATCTTGTCGTCTAATATTTACGACGGGCTGTTGGTCTCAGCTAGGATGGTATGCAAAGTGAAACAGTGACCTCTTGTGAATGTGTTTTCATATGTGCGTATGTGTTGTTCAAGGCTAATGCAGTGCTCTTCGCATGCAAGACCAAGAAAAAAAATTATATAAACCTAAGTATTCCGTCTTATAATATATTCTTATTGTATAAATTGAGCTTTTCCACTTTTAATTTTTTTTTTTTTAAAAATTCCTCTGAGCACAGACCAATGTTGTTAAGTCCAAAAATGAAAGCTTTACTAATATTAGTTGATTTTTTCTCTTCTTATTTTCTTTTATTGTTATATTATGTGTAAATACTTTTTTTATTTATTGGTAAATAATGGCAAAAAACAAATGGTATTCCCCTCGGTGATGATAGGTGCGTGCGCGGTGGCTGGCGGATGGTTGACTGAGGTAGGTGTCTAAAGTATGTGTATTTTTGTGTCTTTGCTAGGGGTTGTACTGGCATACAGACAAACACACAGTAGTGGTTCACTTGTTGATGTGACTAGGTCAGTCACCCCCTCCCCACCAGAGGAAAGGGAAAGCCAAACCCCCACTCCCCGAACTGGGTCACCTCCCTCTCTCCCACTTTTTCTCCCTTTCCCCACTACTATACAAACACAAAAATTAGCCGATTTAATGTCCGATTTTTGTCCCCCCCCCAGAATATTTATTTTGACGCTTTACCCGAAAAAAATATCTATGCACTTACAGCATTTTTTTTTTTTTATAAATAAATAAATTATTTTAATCGTCAATAATGTGATATTCGCCTAAGAATATTTAATAACTTATTTTATTTTTCATATTTCTGTGTAAAATATAAATCTGAATTTAGAGCAATATAAATATCGATATTTTAAGGCTTATACAAATATTTCTATAATAAATGATCTTAGAAATTACAATATGATAACTGATTTGCTAGCTAGCGTAATATTTTATTTCGAAAATATATATTTTTCGTTGCGAACGTTTTGCTTGTGAGTACCACAAATTATGTTTCGGAAATTATCTTGTAAGCTTCGTAAAAATATGTATTCATATATATAATTTCGTAATTTATTGCACGGCTATATTCTCTGTATATTAGAAAAAAAAAACAAGTTGTAGAATTACATGTTTCATATATATGAATGTTTTATAGATGTCGTATAACGTTTTTGAACATATTTTTGGTGGTTCAGTGATAAAATAGTAAAATTTAAAAACAAAAAAAAAATAAAAAAAAATATACCGCCCCATATTTAAATGTTTAATCAGCTATGAAATTTGTCTATAGTTAGCGTAAGGTGTAACTTTTTTCTCTTATCAGTGTATAGCTGTGTAACGTGGTCGAAACGTCCGTCTAATATATTGTCCCTGTCTGACCCAAGCTGTACATTAATGCATCACTGTTGTTATTTCAATTAGTTGTTAGGTGTATTAACATAATTAAACGTATATATATATATATACTCATAAAACAAAGATATATAGGTGTAATTATTATATATACGGTTGGTTAGTCTTGGCCAGACCCTCAGTTCCATTTGGAAACGTTAATTTGCTTTTTATCCAGCCCTTCCGCTAGCCCCGTACCCCGAATAATATTTCATGTACAAAACAATAAAATGTGTAAAATAATATTTAAAAAAAAAAGAAGTATAAGGAAAGTCAGTGAATTATTTTCTACTAGTGGATTATTATTCTCAAACCTGCCAGTCTTTTGGAAGCTTCATTCAACTCTCACAAAATGATTTGAATGATAAATATTGTTGATGATTTGTTTTATTGTTATTGCATATTTTTTTTAAGTAGTAATGGTGTATAGAGTAATATTTGTTGTGTATTTAAAAGGATTTATATTTTCTAACATTGCGATGTCAATTGAGGCGCATTTAATGGGGCTTTATAATTGTTTTTTTTATTTTTTGGCAGGTTTTGAATTTGAGCAAAACGAATTGTTTATGTAAATTATAGGCGAAATCCATGGCAATTCAATTTGCCTTCGCTAAAATATTCCATTATATATGTGTCTAAGCAAAGTGTTAAGTTTTTATCACGAATAATTCCTCAAATTACTGTCTGAAATGTGCATTTTTAAATAAAATGAATGTAAAATACAAATATTTGGTGTTAGTCAATAAAATATTTCGCTATTTATCTTATTGTCGTTTATAATCTCATCCATCCCACATTATCCTTTTTAATTTATGAAACTTAAAATAATAAAACTTATTAATAAATTCTTTTCTATTATAAAATATTTGCAAACCTAAATAACTAATTTCATGTTGATTAATAATACTATTTCTGTGGAATGAATTGCGGTTTCACACAACTTTCGAAAAATCAATTTGGATTCTTATGAATTTAAATACCACATAAAAATTAATAATACTCAAAAAAAAAAAAATAACCAAAAATGTCTTTCAAACTAGTGGTTTTAAGTACTTGAATCGCTTTGGACAATAGAAGTTCCTTATGAACTTACTTTTCCTTGATATGGTATGAATTATTTCAATTTCTTTTTTTACAATTTCTTCGAGACTTTGGTCTATATATTAAACAAGGAAAAAATGAAACTGTTTATAATTGGTATTGATAGTATCACTACGTATCACACAACACGAAGAATGACCTACTACGTGTATTTCTCTTCGACTTTCAAGAACATCAACAACTAGAAATAAAAGTGGTGATATTGTGTTGAATTCTCCTACAATTTGTGTTATTGTTATTAATACTCTACGCTCGCCAAGGAAAACAGTAAGTCTATTTCAGATTTTATTTTACATTTTCATTTTCGTTTGTACGCTACCAAATTTACTCACTAAAACGAGTTCTTAAAGTTTTTATATTATGTTATTTTTTGTATGTTTGTGTAACGTTTATGTTTTTATAAATATATATAAAGTGATTTATTAATATTATAATAATTATTAATTCAGACTCTCACTTGCCTGAAATGTCAAAATGTGATTCAAGAACACCTAAAACCAAACTCAAACACTTGTTACTGACACAACTAGCAAATAGCAACTCCATTGGACGAGTACCAATTAAAGGACAACACTGAAAGACATACATGTCAAATATTCCAGAGTTATTGAATACGATAATTAATATGACCGAATAAATATATACTTACATATATTCAAACTAAGAGACAACCCATTATTTCCCCTTGTGACTTCAGCACCGAACAAACGTACCAACATTTTAGCAGATTTCCCTCAAAGGAAATCAGCTATTGAGGTCGTACTCATGACGCCATTTTCGAAAATTTTCTTCAAATGTCCATCGATCCTACCCAGGAGATGACGAAAATGAGGTCCGTTCAAAATTATATATATATATATATATATATATATATATATATATATATATATATATAAATAAATATATATATATATTTGTCTGCTAATGCTCTAGCGGTCGCAATTTTTGTTTTATCGTTACGAAACTCGATATTTAATCGTTTTATGTAAAAAGACAGTTCAAGTTCGTTAATAGCTGAAATCGGACCAGAGGGAGGGGGGGATTTACTATAAATATTGTTATATACATTTATTCTCTACCTTTAATATTAACCGAGATATTTGCATTTTTATGAAGTCTGTGGTGGGGTATAGTTCGGATTATGTCGGCCATCTTCGTCATTTCTTGGCTCAGGCGGAGCTTCTTCTAACCTGGCGTTTCTAACCTTACCTTACCTTCCTTACTTTGTGAGATTTATGCAAATACGTTTTGTTCATCCGCTCCCCCTTCTTTAGTTCTTGGACTACTGAAATTTGAGTTATTAAAATATAAATTATTCTTACAATTCAGAAGCCGTTTCAGTTGGGAATTTATTTTAATTAACTGAAAGATTTCTCATTATCTACTCACGGTGGTGTTGTGTTACCAGTATGCATATTTCTATATTGTAAAACTTCACAGGGGAAATCTGCTTAGTTTACGCAGCCCCTGCGTGACGGACGTGTTATATATGACAGCAGGCTTTTAACAAACGAAAGACGCATTTTAAGGTAGACAGAGACAAGTGAAGCAAAGCATTGGCCTGTTGATGAGCGAGTTTGATTTCATAAATTCAATAAACGACTTCGAACGTGCGCTGAGAACGTTTATAAAATCATGGGAAACTGGAAAAATTAATAATTTTGGGGGTGTATATATATATATATATATATATATATATATATTATTTCATATTTTTGTTTTGATTTTTACATTTTTTTCCTTTTTCTTCATTATCATTTATTATTATTAATTTTCCCCTATTTATCTAATATGCGTTCTGTATTTAAAACTGTTAATGTTATTAAATACGTGTCCCATATATATATGTATATTACTTTTATAACTTTTTATTATTTTATTTTATTTTTTATATATTATAGCTGAATTCCCTTAAGGAAATCAGCTATCGAGGTTGTACTCATGACGCGATTTTCGATAATTTTCTTCAAATGCCCATCGATCCTATCCAGGAAATGACGAAAATGAGGTTCGTTAAAATTTTAGCAGATTTCTCTTAGGGGAAATCAGCTATTGAGGTCGTACTCATAATGCGAGTTTCGAAAAATTTCTTCAAATATCCATCGATTCTACCCAGGAGATGACGAAAATGAGGTCCGTTCCAAATTATATATATATATATATATATATATATATATATATATATATATATATATATATATATATATTTGTCTGTTAACGCTCTAGCGGTCGCAATTCTTATTTGAACTTTACCAAACTCGGAATTTAATCGTTTTATGTAAAAGGAAGATCAAGTTCGTTAATGGCTGAAATCGGACTAGTGGGAGTGGGGGGTTTAGAGGGGGAATTTTTGAAAATTCAAAATATCTCCGTTATTATGCGTCGGATCGAAACATTGTATAGAATAAATCTTATTGCAAATTAAATTTACTATAAATATTGTTCTATACATTTTTTCTGTATCTTGAATATTAACCGAGATATTTGCATTTGTATTCTGCGTGTGGTCGCCAGTATTCGTCCCTCGTGAATAGGTTTAGAGGTAAGGTTAACTGTTTTTTGGGGCTAGAAACTACTGGGTTATTACGCCCTAAATAATGTTTTAGGTTTAGAGGTTTCTTACTACTACAGTTGTTATTAGGCAGATTTCCCTATTGTAAAACTACGCAGCTCCTGTATGACGGACTTTTATATGTACACACACACACACACACACACACACATATATATATATATTCTTGTATATTTGACGCTCTAGTGGTCGCAATTTTCCCTTGATCGTTACCAAACTCCATATTTAAACGTTTTATGTAAAAAGAAAGATCAAGTTCGTTAATGGCCGGAATGGCACTAATGGGAGGGGGGGGGGGTTAAAAGGAAGGATTTTCGAAATATCTCTGTTACTAAACGTATGTATAGAACCAATCTTATTGCAAATTGAATGATGATTTATAAATATTGTTCTATACATATTTTCTGTATCATGAATATTAACCTAGATATTTGGATTTTATAGTTTTTGGCATTCAGTAAACCCCCATCTTCTACTCATGACATATTATTAATAAGCTACGATTAAATACGAAATATTGTTTTCATTGAACTTTTACATTTTGAGATGTATGCAAATACGGTCTGTTGATCACCCCCCCCCCTCTTCTTTAGTTCTTGGATTACTAAAATCTGTGTGATTGAGATAAAAATTATTTGATTCGTTGTAAATTACAGAGCACCAGCTATAGTAATTAGTTTCAGTAAAATTAATATGTTATATTCAGATATATTTCAGTGATTGTTTTAATTTACGATCTAGAACATTTTTATTAACAAATTTGTATATGTGTTTATATATATATATATATATATATATATATATATATATATATATATGTCTGTTGCCGCTCTAGCGGTCGCAATTTTTGTTTAATCGTCACCAAACTCGGTATTTAATCGTTTTATGTAAATAGAAGGGTCAAGTTCGTTAATGGCTGAAATCGGACTTGTGGGAGGGGGGGAATTTCGAATATTCGAAATATCTCCGTTAATATACGGCAGATCGAAACTTTGTATAGAACCAATCTTATTGTAAATTAAACTTACTATAAATATTGTTATTTACATTTAGTCTTCATCTTGGATATTAACCGAGATATTTGGATTTTTATTAAGCGAAACGGACGAGCTATTTTCGCTTTTATTCGTTCCCGCCGAAAGCTAGTTCGGCCGTTTCCGTAACTGTTCGGCAATCTTTTGGAGATTTCTCTATAGTATAACTTTACGTGGGAAATCTGCTTAGTTTACGCAGCCCCTGCGTGAAGGACTTTTTAGTTATCTCGTAGGTAGGATCTGTAGACATTTGAAGAAATGTTTCTAAAATCGCGCCATGAGTTCAACCTCAATAGCTGATTTCTCTTAAGGAAAATAGTAAAAATGGCTATTATTTTATTTGTTTGGTATTGATGCGTCTTTATATTTGCCCTCCCCCTATTGTTATGTTCAAAATGTGTCGTATTGCTGTAACTGTCATGCAATTATTTCTGCTTCTGCTATGACTTAAACAGATTACATTTGGTCGAGTTCTGGATTAAACCCGCCGTTTTAACAGCGTTACATCATTTTTATATGAGCCCGTAAAGAATGGCTTGAGATTCATTTAATCCCACATCCTCAATATAAGAGTTGTTTGGTAGAATCACGAGTCATTTCTAAAATTAATTTCAGTTTTAAGCCTAATTGTCATTTGTAACAGCCTTTTCATTTCCTCTGCTTCATTCTAATCTAGACACTTGTTGCTTTTAATGGGATTGCTATTTTATTGTCAGAAGTAAAGAGAGCTTTTAATTGTCAAATTACCTAATATTTATACACCTATACTTAAATTAATGGATACTTATTTTTAGCAGATTTCCCTTAAGGGAAATCAGCTATTGAGGTTGTGCTCATAACGCGATTTTCAAAACAAAGTCTTCAAATGTCCGTCCATCCTACCTTTTAGATGACGAAAATTTGGTCCGTTCAAAATTTTTATATATATATATATATATATATATATATATATATGTGTATATATGATGTTTTCGACCAGGTTATATTTATATATGGTATTGTTATTCTTTTTGGAGTTTTGGTCAATGTTGGTGAAAAAATCTTAGTTTTCCGATATTTCGAGAACCTTTATTTTCTCTTCTTCAGGTCAAGACTAAAGAAACTTAAAGACTATTACACATAAGTATTGCACTTAGGACTGGGGTTTTATATATATATGTGTATATATATATATATATATATATATAAATATATATATATATATATATATATATATATATTTTTCTGTTGCCGCTCTTGCGGTCGCAATTTTCGTTTAATTGTTACGAAATTCGATATATCAGTGTTTTATGTAAAAAGAACTTATGTTAACGTGGCTGAAATTGGACTGGGGTGAGGGTGGATTTAGGGGGGAGGAATTTCGAAATTTCTAAATATGTCCGTTATTATGCGTCGGACCGAAAAATTGCATAGAACCAATCTTATTGAAAATGTAATGTTCTATAAATGTTGTTATGTACATTTTTTTATTATCTTTAATATTAACGGAGATAATTGCGTTTTTTTTTTCTTTTTCGGCCTTCAGTAAACCCCCAGTCCTACTCACGCCATATCAACAATAAGTTGTTATATAATGATGCACTTTATTTGAAGCCTAAATGACAAATATTGCTCTCATTGAATTTATACGTCATGAAATAAATGCAAAGACGTAACGCATTTGGGAAGTCTGCTTTGTTAACGCAGCCCCTGCGTGATGGATTTTTTTTTCTCTTCAAATCTTTTATTAATTTGTTATATGCCTTAATATTTCATTATTACTCTAATTGTGATTAATAAGCAACTTAGAATCTCAGGAGTGCTCCATATTGAATGATCTAGTTGCTAACATATCCAAATCAAAGGTCCTGCATTTTCATAGGATCCGGACAGCCTACAAGATTGGCAAATTCTTTTATGGAAATATTTTTTTTTTTTAAATTTATTTATTTATTTAAATGAGTTCCGCAACACCGGCGATTTACTCATAATTAAATCGTGCACGCAAAAAAAAGAATAGCAAAAAAAAAATAGAGGGAAACGTTTAAAGGAATGAACAAAGGTGGTTTTTGATGGGTTCATTGGAATACCATTTTTATAAGAATCAAATAGTATTGTATGGAAACATCAAAATAGTGAAAATTAAATAAATGAAAATATAAGATTGACTGGGGGGGGGGAGGAATAAATAAAACAATAATAATAAAAGTAAATTAAAAAAAAAAAAAGAGAAAACCAAAAAAAAAAAAAATGAATAAATAAAAAAAAAAGGAAGGGAAAGGGAAACTAAAAAATAAAATAATATATTTAAATAATAATAAATAAAATTAATGTTTATACACCTAGCTAATGTAAGAAAGAAGTAAGGAGTAATGTGTGTTTGTGTGGAAATTGTAGATTATAGTGTGTTGTATATATTAATGTCTTTTAGGTGTTTAATGATTGAGTATAGGTAATTACTGTTATCGGTCAAAAGTTCCTGCAAGTCATGTGGAATATCTAAATTGTCTCTTAGTTTTATGGAAATAGAGAAAGTTAATAAATTTTTTTATTTGGGCTTTTTATTCACTAAATCAGGGATATTTTACGATCAGGCTCAGTACACAATTTCAAAATTTGATTGCACCACTGAAATTATTTTTAGTATCCTCCGTGGTTCAAAATATAAATGTTGTGAAGTCAAGTTGAATTGCTACAACATTATTTTATAGAACACATGCATGTTGTGTGAGGTATCTCAACTGTTCAGAATAAGCAGAAGTTAATTTTTATAAAAAAGCTTGTTCAGTCACTCCTAATTATATGATTAGTACTGAAACAGAGGCGAACTATATTTTATTACATATCAACAAAATAAATATCCTCTGGTATTACAAAATCCTTTTAAAAAAAAAACTTAAAACATCGCTTATTTGTGCACTCTAGATAGAAGAGACTCTGTACTTGAATTGATAGCACTTAGCTATCGTTCATATGGACATGAATGATAAACATATTTGAGGGCTGCATGTTACAAGCAGTTTCGAAAAATATGGTCTTTAAGAAATGGTGAGTTGGGCTGGAGAATTTAAATATTGAATAAAAGTATGGCGCGATAGAAGAACAAACGTGCTCCTGTATTCTCCAGACTAAGAATCGAACACACATTCATAGTTGATGTGACGGACGAACAGAGTAAGTATAGCAACTGCTGCATAACGATTGACGGCCTGACATATATACTTCCTGTCTACCATGGACGACAATATCTTTCAATGCCATATAATTTATATAAGTATATAAAGATAGGTGGTACGATGTACACTTCCATGGACTCTTTTAGCAGATACCTCTTTGGGGAAATCAGCTGTTGAGGTTGTGCCCATGACGCGATTTTTGAACAGTTTCCTCAAATATTCATCGATCCTAACTAGTAGATGACGAAAATGAGGTCCTTTCGAACTTGTATACACACAGACAAGCTTCAAATAATGTGCTTCATGACATAACAGCTTATTGTTAATATGACGCGAGTAGGAGTGGGGGGTTTACTGAAGGTCGAATACTAAAAAATACAAATATCTGGGTTAATGATCAAGAAACCCGTCCCAATTAGGCATAGTAGCTTAAAGTGGCGTTAATAAATAAATAACAACATTTATAGAACATTAAATTTGCAATAAGATTGGTTCTATATCCTATGTATAATAACGGGGATCATTGGACCTTTTGAAATCCCCCCCCCCTCTAAACCCTCTCCCCCAATCTGATTTTATCGATTAACGAACATGATCGTTATTTTTACATAAACCGTTTAAATATCGAGTTTGGTAACGAGCAGCGTGCATGTGTGTGTGTGTGTGTGTGTGTCTGTCTGTTACCGGTCTAGCGGTCGCAATTAGTTTTCGTTCCTTACCAAACTCCATATTTAAACGTTTTTATGTAAAACTAAAGATGAAGTTCGATAATGGCTGAAATTCGACCAGTGGGAGAGAGGAGAGGGGGGAATTACGGAAATTCTTAATATCTCCGTTATTGTGTTTCTTCAACCTAATAACCGATTTCCCTTAAACAAAATCAACTGTCGAGGTCCTACTCTTATTTTTCGAAAAATGTTCTCAAATGTCCATTGATGACCTTGGAGATGTCGAAAATCAGGTCCGTTCAAAAAGTTTTATTTATATGTATATGGTGAGAAATTTTTATATTTGTTTGTTTACACTCTAACGATCCTAATTTTTTTTTAATCTGTACTATACTAGATATTTAACGTTTTTATGTCAAAATAAAGATCAAGTTCTTTAGCGGCTAAATCGGACCAGAGGGTTCGAAATATCTCCGTTATTATACGTCGCATCGAAAAAGTGTATTGAATAAATCTTATTGCAAACTAATTGTCTATATGTGTTGTTAAATGCGTTTTTTTCAGTTGTCTTGATTATTTTCGTGAATCACTTTATTTGAAGTTTAAATATCTAATGTTGTGTTCATTGGGCTTCTACTATGTAAGTTAAATTCAAATACGTTGTGACATGACGTAATCAATTGTGACTTAACTTCTTTTCTCGAAAATAAATATTTATTTGTCATATACCATAATTGATATTTATCGGTTTAATTCAACAGTAATGACAGTGTCGTTAATGGCTCAAATCGGACCAGTGGCGTGAAATTTTGAAAATTCAAAATAACTCCGTTATTATGAGTCGCGTGAAAACGTGTTCTAGAATCAATCATGCTAAACTATTGATGCTTTGCAATATTCCTTCTATACAGTTGTTGTAGCATAAATATTAAGCTAGTTATTTGCATTTTATTGTTTTCAGCTGTATTAACATTTTCAAATTGTTTAGTCTGTCTATATATGCCAAATTGCGATATTCTAAATGTTCCGCTATGGATCCATTCTAAGCTAAAAGTGTATGTGGCATGTTTATAAATCATTTTGAAACGGCCATCAGTTAGAACATATGAAACCCCAAGGCTTTTGTTAGTTTTATTTGAGGTTTTCATCTTTTAAGGTTGCTCGTGTGACAAAATTACACAAACATTCTTTCAAATCGTAGTAAATGAATGTCTAAAAAAGATATTGTCAGGCGTCGGCCAAGTGCCAAGTGCGAATGAAAAGTAAATATAATGACTGATATATCTGTAAACATGTTGTTTTATAAATTTGAATATTAATGGCGAGACTATAGTTTCATTTATTTTTTTATTTAGAAGATCTGCTTTGCTTTTTATATTAATTAAATGATTACGTAAATATTTATTAGTAGTTTTTGCTGTTTTGTAATTCCTTTATATCAGGGTATGGGCAACCTTTGACATGTTGAGGGCCAAACTTTATTGTGCAAATACGATCGCAGGCCACTTTTAAAAGTAGTGCATTTTAAAGTAGTGTGCATAATTTTTTAACGATAGATATCAGACATGAAATTATACGGCAATGTAATTATAATACTATTTATTAAAATAACAAAATCAAATGAAAAAAATAAGTGCAACATTATAATTAAACCAGTGGCGAGTTCGATTCTTGCCTGGGCAAAGGAAATTATATAGTGACGAAATTCATTAAATAACGTCCTAAAATCCCACCCTGGCTAGAAAAGGGTGGTAACCTGTAGATAACCCGTCCCGATTAGCCTAAGTTGCAAAAAGTGGACGTTAATAAATAATAATAATAAAAACCATAAAATGTGGAATTATTACAAACAACGAAATTTAAATAGTGACACCGAAATCAATGACACCCTTGAGCTTGAATTTGGGAAACTAATCCATCGATTAATTCCACAGATACAAAGACGAAAAGAATTTTCCAAATTATCCTCGTCAGCCTTGTACCATATTTTAATTTATTACCTTTCATCGTTGAAAAGAACATTATTTTATAAGTACTGCCAAACGCACAAATCTCTCCTCACCTTCCTCATTTGGAATGAGTAGTGTGTAATATATTGGTTTGATTGGGTTTTTCAAAATGTCTCGCAGGCCGGTGGTTGCCCACATATGCTTTATATTGTTGAGCTACTTTTAATTTTAGCAGATTTCCCTCGTACTCATGACGGGAGTTTCGAAAAATTTCTTCAAATGTCCATCGATCCTACCCAGGAGATGACGAAAATGAGGTCCGTTCAAAATTATATATATATATATATATACTAGCTCAGATACCCGGCTTCGCTCGGGAATTCATTTGAGGCTAAATGGTGATGGTATTTTTTTGGCAAGGCATTAATTTGCACAATATTTTGACATTTACCCGTCCCAGTGTTTAGGGTTAATTCCCGTTTTTGGCATTTGTTAATTATAAAATTAATTTTTTATGTAAGTCTTCACTGTCCTCCAAATTGTCATATTTCCCGTAGACAAATAGACAATGAAATATCGCGAATTTTTATTTCAGGCCTCCCTTATAACCCCCACTCCTGTTTGTCTTAGAGAATATTAATATAGCCTAAAGTCTAAGTTGGGCTAGTAGTAATACACATACCATGTTTTATAAAATTTGGTTCAGCCGTTTATACGTGAAAAGTTAACAAACAAACAAACAAACAAACAAATAAACAAATAAACAAACAAACAAACAGACACCAAAGAAACAAAATGCAGTTATGGTGTCTATGACATGTGAAACAAAAAGTTATCGTGAAATTTCGCGAAAAAAAATCAATGTACAGACAGAGGTTACAATTTTATATCTATCTATATATATATATAAAATTGTAACCTCTGTCTGTACATTGGTTTTTTTCGCGAAATTTCACGATAACTTTTCGTTTCACATGTCATAGACACCATATCTGCATTTTGTTTCTTTCGTGTATGTTTGTTTGTTTGTTTGTTTGTTTGTTTGTTTGTTTGTGTTTTTGTTTTTTTGTAACCTTTTCACGCATAAACGGCTGAACCGAATTTTATGAAACTTGGTATGTATATTACTACTAACCCAACTTAGACTTTAGGCTATATTAATTTTCTCTGAGGCGAACAGGAGTGGGGGTTATAAGGAAAGCCTGAAATTAAAAATAGCGATATTTCGTTTTCTATTGGTTTTTTCGGCAAATATGCACATATCTAAAGTTGTTTATTTTGTTATTTAGAGTACCTTTTGTTATATACACTTTTGTCGTATACCGAAGTTTAAATGTGTTATACGATAAAAATTATAGCGGGAGTCAACAATATTATTTGCCAAAAAAGACTCAACCGAACTTAATAAAACTCGGTATGTGTATTAGCAGTGAGGCCTTCATTATAATAAGCCATACCAACATTTCTATGGACGGGCAGGAGTGGGGGTTATAAGGGAAGCCTGAAATTAAAAATAGCGATATTTCGTTTCCTATTGGTTTTTCCGCAAAGATAAACATAGCAAAAGTTGTTTATTTTGTTATTTAGAGTAACTTTTGTTATATACACTTTTGTCGTATACCTATGTATAAATGAGTTATACGTTAAAACCTTAGCGGGCACTAACGGCTGAACCGAACTTAACAAAACTCGGTATGTCAATTAGCATTAATTCTTCCATGATTATAAGTTATATTAAAATGTTTAGGTTCGAACGGAAGGGGGGTTATAAGGAAGGCCTGAAATAAAAATTCACCATAATTACATGTATTAGAGACGGGAAATATAAAAATAGTGAAGACTGTGAAGAATTATCGAACAAATAATTCTATTATTAGCAAATCACCGGCAACGACGGGTATCAATCCTAAACACTGGGACGGGTAAATGTCAAAATATTGTGCAATGTAAAGCCTGCTTAAAAAAACCATCACCATTCAGAAAATGAATTCCCGGGCGAAGCCGGGTATCTGAGCTAGTATATATATATATATATATATATATATATATTTGTCTGTTAACGCTCTAGCGGTCGCAATTTTTGTTTGATCGTTACCAAACTCGAAATTTAATCGTTTTATGTAAAAAGAAAGATCAAGTTCATTAATGGCTGAAATCGGACCAGTGGGAGGGGGGGGGGGATTTTTGAAAATTCGAAATATCTCCGTTATTATGCGTCGGATCGAAAAATCGTATTGAACCAATCTTATTGCAAATTAAATTTACTATAAATATTGTTCTTTACATTTATTCTCTATCTTGAATATTAACCGAGATATTTGCATTTGTATTCTGTGTATGATCGGCAGGGGTCGGCTATGTTCGGGACGTTCCGCCGAGAGCTCTGGCGGCCGTTTCCATAACTACTCGTCTCTCTTGAATAAGTTTAGAGATACCTTACTACAACAGTTGTTATTGGGCAGATTTCTCGACTGTATAACTTCACGTGGGAAATCTGCTTAGTTTACGCAGCCCCTGCGTGACGGACTTTTTTTTTTCTAATAAAGGACATGAGTTTCGTGTGCAGTATTATATAACTTTTTTATAACTTGCCTCTCTTCTATTACTATTAAAATTTAAATGTGCTAGGCGAATATTTTGTCTGGACGCGTTATTTTATGTGTCTACAGATAATCATTCTTTAAATATTTAAGAAGCTTTCTGTACACAGGCAATAGTACATAGTGCAAAGGATTATGACAAAAAGCTAAAAGTCCGTCACGCAAAATTATCGTGTGTGTGTGTGTGTGTGTGTGTGAGAAATAATTTGATTTACTGAATTTTACGGTTAACAGGTGGACGTTAAAACATCTGAGACATTTTAAGAAAACCAACTTGAGTAGCTTTCGGATAGCTTCTAGAGGTGATAATTATAGCAAACGTTAGCTAATAACTAAGCATTACCGCTGATTCCAATGCAAGTTCAATGAATGGCGTCACTTTCACCGCATCATCATCAATACAGTAATATTTAATCGTTATAAAATCAGACTAGATCAAATCCTAGATTATTGCAAAAATCCAATTTAGCCCCGTTATAAATAGTACCGCCATATTTTCTCTCATCGCGCGGATTATTCATAATAACTCTCTGACGATTTTGAGCAAACGGTGAAAGAAATGTTCTAGAACGAACGATCGTTGATGCTTTCACCCGTTTGACCTTAGCTCTGCCATTTCTAATAAACTCTCTCTCTGGGCGACAATGAGTAAACAATTCTTAGTTAATAACTATGTTCAGATCTCGTCTGTAATCCCTGATATCACTGGCTAGTGATGACCCTGGTCGTCTACAGCAAGTGTCACTCTAGACCACGGCGATAAATGGAATATGACGAACACATCCATGCTGGAGTGGGGCAACATCACAAGCGGTTGTATGGAATTTACTGAAGGCCGTCTACCAAACTGGATAATAGCTCCCTTAATATTTGAGTTCATAGAATATTTATGGAACAACAATTGTAGAACATCGATAGCCTAACAAAATTTGCTATATAACATATAACGAACCGACTCGTAATAACGGAGATAACACAGTAACTTTGTACTAATTTGTAGTGTTGAACGAAACAGTTAAATATCGAGTTTGGAGTAAAACAAATAAACATTTTGGTCTCATCACATGAAATATTTGCAAGTGTCAATGTAACCGTATGTGATATAACTGCTAGTTAATATGATATAAGTAGGAGTGGGGGTTTACTGAAGGCTGAAAACTAAAATA